>JBBHEA010000064.1:0-42280 GCA_038088235.1 Zacco platypus | reverse complement strand
ACATTGTGAGTGCACCATAGTTTTCTTCCCTGTATCTATTGCAATGGTTTTCAATTCGACACAGGTTTCTCGCTGATGGTATTTCTATTTACTGTTCTTCATTAAGCCACCTGTTTAAGGGTGTTTTGGGTGTTAATATGATACACCTTAGACTGAGCGTTTCCCAATATCTTGTTTTGGTTGGCCTCATAGTTTGGTGAAGACTTCTGCGACCAACGTATTCCAAGACAAACGTCCTGGTAATGTAAGTATACTCAGCAGCTTACTTTAGATACCGTCAGTCTTGAAGTGGGTTGTACTTGTATGATGCAACTACAATTATGTTCATTTCAGTAATGAAAATGCATAAATTTGGTCACACTCGGATATTTTGAGTAAGTATATTTTACTCTTATTGAACCGAAGCTTTGTTTATTATCCGATTCTACATACCATTTCACCGTGAAGTGAACTATGAGTGTTTATCCCCAAGTAGATCATTCTGTCCGGTTATTTTACATGTTCGTTTGACCTAGAAATTCGTTTTCGTCTACCAGATATTCCGTTATCATCTTTTCCGGTGCTAGTTCGATTAGGCACAGATCTGAACTGGAGTTCACTTAATGACTCCGTTTGACAGCAGTTGTCAGTGGAACGGTTCAATGTGAGAAACTATTATCGCGTTATTACTGTTTCAAACCACAGTTCCCCAATTTGCGTCCACTTCGCAACGGTGAGCTCGTATGGTGGTATACATTGTAAGAATGCAAACAACTGTTATAGTATATGTAGAATTTCTGCGTTCATCGAAATTTGACATTTAATGAACTTGTTCAACGACTCTCTCTCTATCTCGTTCTCTTTAGTATATCTCGAGTAAGTGTATTTGACTCCCTTTGAACCTGAACTTCTGTTGCTACCCGATTTAACGTACATTTACCGAAATGTAAACAAGAAATATGTATCTAAAGTGAATGTTTTCGTTCATCAATTTCAATCATTCGTTTGACTGATAAACTCATGCTCCTTCTTCAGATGTATTCCGTTATCATCCTTGCTGGCCCTAACCAATTGGTGGCACAGTGTTCACATAATGCTTCCGTTTTGTAGCAGTTGTATCAGTGAGCCGTTCTGAGTGAGTTAATATTTCCCTTCGGTACACTTTTGAACCACATTCTTTACAAATTGTAACCACTTCCCAACGTTTAGCTCCCTACACTGTACATTGGAAGGATGTTCCTGTGGAATTCTTCAATTAATTGAATTTGACACAAGGTAAACTGTTATTCAACCGTTCCACCACTACTGACCACTTGTTTCTGTTAACCTCTATCTGTAGGCGCTCCACTGTCTAACGTCAAAACAGCCGGAATTACACAGAAGCATGTCACTGACGCACTACACAATTGGTTGTCTTACGAACGTGACAACGATAAAATGCAGCGGGCGACGTCAAACTTTGACTCAAATAATTCATGATCTGTAACCTGCCACCGGACAAAATTGGAAAGGTGGTTCACAGAATATCCCCTTTCAAGAACAGTTACCTCAACCTCGTCAAGAAACGTAATCGCTTTTTAATTCCTGAATAATAATATTTACTTCCCATTAGAATGAGACACACATAAAATATACGATATAAATTCTTACAGGAATAGTTGCAAGTGAATTGTGTGCAGACAGCAAAAATAGTATGAACATATTGATAAATATCTATCCATCTGCAGTAGAAACAGCTTATATGCATGCTGTTATGACCACGTTGGTGCAAGTAGTGTTAGCGTTTGTCGACCGTTTTTGCGTTGAAAGGTTCAAGTATTTTCGCATTCATCGTATTGTATTATCTTCACTTACCTCTTGAAAACTCTTTCCTATGTCAACGTGACGTTCAAACATGAGGCAGAAACACTCCTTGAAAAACAGGACGGAATGGTCTACCGTTTTTCCAGGCAGCGGATCACCCTCGATGTTTTGCAATGTATTCCCAATGCCCCTCCAACGAATTTATCACGAACGATGAAAATTCATGAACACCGGAGAATTTTGGCCGCTTCGACGCTCCATGTGATGTCCAGCAATGCATCCGTACCTAGTGAATTACGAGCGGCAAAGTTATTTGTCGCCAAAGAGAGAATTACGAACTTTCCCGGTTTCTGCTCCGCCTGACGTCTACGACGGACCTTTCCCTTGGGCGAGTGGCACTAGCCAAACTTTTTTCATGACCTTGACGTTCAGTTCACATTTGAACAGCGTACCGTGTTACTTTTTATTCATGAACGATTCTCTATTAGGACATCTGAACTTTGCCCATAACGCTTTTATATGAACATCTTTTCGTTACATATCTAATTCTGCACATTTTATTGCTGTACCATATTAATCTTGCCCCCGTGGCATGTTCTCATTTGATGAGAGATAATAAATTATTATTATTATTATTATTATGTAGCTGTTTATGCTCCCACAAAAAATGACAAAATTTTACCCCTTTTGCGTCCTTCCGGTCGCATCGTAGTGTAATAACTTATTGAATTACTCATTTCTAATTATCTCTATCGTTAAACTCTTTCAGGTAATGTCAACATATATGAAGCTATAATAAAGAATCCGCTTTTTACCCACAGGTTCTACTGTGACCAACAACCAGAAAACCAGAATATCGCTCGAAGAATTGTCAATTGGTCTTCCAATGAATAGTACAAGGATAAAAACGGAAGAGGTCGAAGAGTGACGGAGACAGTTGATGTTTGCCATATATTTTAATTACAATATATCACCCAGTATTTGATATCGTTAACGGCGAGAGTTGGCGGAAATGGGATGTTGACTACGAGTTAAACGAGGTTCCCCTACTAAAAAGGTTAGGAATCGGAGAGTAAAAATATATTTCAGGTTTATGTTGCGTTTCTAGAATAGTAAATCGGTAGTGGAGTTTTACCAGTTCGTATTTGTACGTGTTTCGTATGGAAATTTGACCGACACAAAATTAAGTTATTAGGGATTTCGTATCCGTAAGTCGCCAGAATGGCCAGAATGGCCAGATCGTTGCCGGATCCGGGCCGGATCTGGCATTTGTCTAATGGCCAGAACGTTGCCGGATTGTGGCCAGAACGTGCCGGATCCGGCGTGATTACAGTAAAATCATGCCCGTAACGGCCATTCTGGCCAAAATCTGGCTTTTTTCCGGCCAAGCTTAACCACCTTTCCTGACCAATCATGACATTCTTAAGTTCCTAACCCATTCCAGATATGACGCACGCACTTTCACTTACAATCAAACAGACCAATACTGAAAGACCTTGACTTCATATGTCAGGCGTTCACTGACACGATGCCCTACAACACAATTTGACTGACCAAAACAACTCGGCAATGACTGCATGAGCACGGCTTACATTGTGGATCCCCTCTCCAATGACAGTGCACTCACCATCTGACTGTCAAAACGGATCGACCATGAGTGCAGGGATTTGCACTGTCACGCCGCCCTCCACTCATTGATCAAGCAGCCCCATTTGGCATAGTCCGCTCACTGCATTCATCAATGGAATGAACGATATTATGATCAGCACCCCGCTCCATAACTATGTATCCCAACCTACAAAATTCCGTGGTACTGATACTCCATCTGTGTTAGATTTAATTATCACGAACGAAGAACTTATGGTAGAAAATGTACTGCATGCTCCGCCGTTGGGCCACAGTGACCACCAGATACTCCTCTTCAATTTAACATGTTATGCGTCTACCGTCGTGACAAAGATTCAAAACACGCGTACAATCACCAGATATGACGACCTCAAGAGTTCGTTTCAAGAAGCATCATTGTCCTTTCTGGAAGATGATAATATTGAGGATGCGTGGGGATGTTTTGTCAGGCAGTTAAATTGCATTATAACTGCATCCACATCAACGCGCTATGTGAAGCCGTCAAAAACTCCTGTGTGTTACATTCGTAGTCGCACACGAAAATGGATGCATCAGCGTAAAACTGCATGGTACACTTTCCAGCGAGTTCCAAACGATGCGAACTGGGAGAATTATAAGCTTTAACGGAACCACTGTACTTCTTTAATACGGGAGGACAAGTCACTTCATCAATATCAAGTAGCTGAGAAGCTTTTACATAACCCGAAGTTACTTTATAAATATGTCAACAATAAACGAAAAGTTTCCCATGGTATTCCCCCTTTGGAATATTGCTCTGGTTTGACCACAACACCACACCATATAGCCAACCTGCTGCGTCTTTAGTACGCTTCCGTTTCGTCTGAACATAATGATGATACCGTATTACATTTTCCAGTTATGAATTTCCAGGATACATTGCAACGCGATGTTGAAACTCCCCTCAACCTCCCTTGAAATATTGATATTGAACCTCAAACACAATGCCTCGGCGATATCTTATTTTCAACGGAAAAAGTGTTGAAGAAATTGATGTCACTCCAAACAAACACTGCGCCTGGTATCGATGAGGTGATCCGCTGTCTAGCCCCAGAACTAGCACCATTGATGTCCAAATTCTTCCAGAAGCTTATGATAAAGGGATACCTACCTAGTATGTGGAAGGATGGCATAATTTCACCGATATACAAAAATGGTAAACGTTCTGACCCTGCAAACTATCGACCGGTTACTCTACTGCCTATATTATCCAAAGTAATGGAATCAATCGTTTCAGACGAAATCACAGAATTCCTTGAAATTAATGGAAAATTGTCGCTAGCACAACATGGCTTTCGGAGTGGGAGATCTTGTCTAACTAACCTCATACAAGCACGAGAAGAGTGGACGAAGTCAGTGGATGAAAAGTTCGGCGTTGATGTAATTTATCTTGACTTCTCCAAGGCCTTTGACCGAGTGCATCATGAACTGTTGCTACACGAACTGTTCTGTCTTGGAATACGCGATCCAGTGCTCAGTTGGTTAAGGTGTTATTTAGAAGACCGTAAACACTATTTTCGAGTTTCAGGATCAATATCGGAACCGTTGGAGTCCAAATCCGGCGTACCCCAGGGGTCTGTCCTCGGTCCGCGACTCTTTCTCATCTATATAAACGATATGCCCAGTGTCGTCACTTCAAGTATCCTCCTGTTTGCGGATGATGCCAAATGGTGGCGGATATTGAGGAATAACGCTGATTTTGAACATCTTCAGAAGGATCTTAACCAGTTGTATCAGTGGTCCCAACGGAATCACCTTCCATTCCATACCAGTAAGTGCAAGGAACTTTCGTTGAGACACTCACTTCGGTTTACATACAGTCTCGGTCCACAGGTACCCCCACACGTTAACAAGGAGTCTGACTTAGGAATAATTGTGCAGGCAGACTTAGGGTGCTCGGCCAATTGTGAAAGAGCTTCGTCAAAAGCGCTGCAGCACTTCGGCCTTCTGAATAAGATTTTCGGATTATTCAATCCAGACATCTTCCCCCAACTCTTCAAAGCCTTCGTGCGGCTGCACCTTGAGTACGCGGTACAAGTGTGGCAGCCATGGCTCAAGCAGGACATGATTCATCTTGAATACCCACAGCAAAGGGCCACCAAATTTGTACGCGGTATGTATAATTTACCGTACCAAACAAGACTGCGAAGTTTACAACTATATTCCATCCTCTACCGCCGAGTTCGGAAAATATGATTTTCGTCTACCAAATAATGACTCAGAAAAATTACCCCTGCAAAAGCCTCTTCACACTTTCGAGTTTCAACCGCTTACGAGGTCATCGATTGAAGCTTCTGCATCAATACCGTCGACTTGAGTGTAGGCGTCATTGTTTCTCAAGTCGAACTTGTGAATTATGGAATAACCTTCCAAGCACTGTGATTGATTCAGCTTCAGTAAGCATTTTTGAACAGCGTTAAGATTTTTATCTTGTGCATTTACATTTTATACACCCATGACGCATTTTTTACTGATTTAGTCGTTTGCTATTTTGCTACCATCCGACCCTACAATGCTACATCCTGTGGGCTCAGATAAGCTCAGCTTGTACATTTATACAATACCCACAATATATCAATGTCTCAATGTCTCAAAGCTCAAATGGGAGTGCACTCATCATACAACTGTATGAACGGGGTTGTCACGCCACACTAATGAGCAGTTCACGGCTTAAGCTGCCCCATGTGGCACGTTCAGTTTGCAGTCGGTGGTTGCTGTTGGTTTTCAATTCATTGTGAGTTCATCATAGTTTTCCATACTTTATCTACTTTAGTGATTTTCAATTCGACAAAGGTTTCTCGCTAATTGTATTTCAATTCACTGTTCTTCACTAGGTTATCCGTTCAAACGTATCAGTGGTATGATACACCTTATCCAAAGAGTCTCCTAATATGATAGAATATTCATACAGAATACTATAACATAAATAGCAGCCCGGATGAGATGTATGTACACGGTTGAGTTATTACGTCGTCGTTCGTACTCGTATGACGCAACTACAATTATCTTTATTTCTGTAATGGAAACACCAAATTTAGTTGCTCTTTCGGATATTTCGAGTAAGTGCTGAACCGAATCTTTGTTTGTAGATCATTTTGTAGCTTATTTTGCATGCTCGTTTGATTGATAAATTCGCCATTGTCTTCTAGATATTCCGATGTCATCTTTGCTGGTGCTAGCCCGATTTGGGATCGAGTTCACTCAATGACTTCGTTTGGCAGCAGTTGTCAGTGCAGCCGTTCAACATGAGAAACTATTATCGCGTAATTACTCTTTCGAACCACAGTTTTCCAATTTGTATCCACTTCGCAACCGTAAGCTTGTGTGGCGGTATACATTGTAATAATGCATATAATTGTTATAGTAGCTGTAGAATTGCCTCGTTCCCAGTTAGCACCAGTGCTGAACATTTGACGCAGGAAATGAAAAATTCGCCGAATTTTCAGCGCTGGTTAGGTGCAAAATCGAAAATTTCGCCGAAGCAGTGCAGAAATGACACAAGTGTCGCAACAGGTTCAGTCAACTTTTTTGAAATGTAGGCGCAGGTTAGGCGAACAGCAGAAAATTCCACCGACACTAGCCTAAATTTTTGCGATAACAGGCGGATAATTCTGGGACCGCATCATAAACCTGAACTAGATTTCACCTCTTATATTGCCGACTTATTGCGAAATCGAACCCATGCTAACTAGTTGATCGTATCCTATTTATGCCCATTCCAGCTGTTCAATACTTCAAATAAAATGTATATTTTCATAAACGGAATGCTTTATTGCGATAAGAAAAATACATTCTACACACATCTATTTTAGTCAATCTTCCACCTTTTCTGTTTTGATGCTTTTCGTATTCATCGAAAGATCAATTGTGACTTTTTCAGTTTGATTCCAGCCTTCCGAGCAGTGACACCTGAGGATTAGAGCGGATCCATTATTAAAACAAGGCATATGTAACCGTGATTAGTGAGTCTGTATTCTTTCTCCCCACCATAACTCTTACCACATATAGGATGTGTATATTTTGATCTTGCTGAATCGCATGTATCTCTTTATGAGAAATAAATATTATTATTATTAACAAGTGAGAAATATTAACGATGTCTGCTAACATACAACTTGAAGAACGCAACAGGAATAACGTAAGGTTAGTTTGAGGTAGCATAAACAGCAACAAAACAATGGGATGAATGCGACAGGACTCGAACCTTGCTGCACAAATATGGGTGAAAACGTTCATACCACTTGCACCAAGGTAGCCGTAGCCATAAGCATGAAATCAATAAATACTTACGTGAAATGACGAAGTCAAGTCGAATAATTCCGAATGGAAACATTCTGTGAATCATCCCTTCAATGTTCTACTGATGGCAAGTTAGAGATCATAAATGATCTACGCCCCACTTTGACCAAGTTCACATCATTCGTCCCTTGTGAGGTTTGTATAGCGCCAGTGACTCCTTTGTAATCCCGTCTATCTTGGCGTTAGACAGTACCGTGCTTACGAATGTTATCAAAAACAGGTGATCATAGATGGTAGAACCGTTTAATGATAGTTTATTAAATGTCAACATTCGATGAATGAAGCTATTCTACAGCTATGGTAGCAGTTATATACGTCCTTGCAATATATTCTGCTTTGCCCGCTTAATGTTGCGAAGCGGACACAACTTGAAAAACTGATTTGAAAGGGTTATCGAGCGAAAATAATTACTCACGTTGAACGGCTGCCTTGATTTGAACGGAGGAGATCTGGAAAACGAATACAATTTATTAGTCAAACGAACATGTAATATGCGCGTGCATGTAGGATTAGTAAGGAATATATTGATGAAATTGCGATGAAAGGGTATGTACAATCGGGTAATAAACAAATCATTCGTTTAAAGGAAATGAAATGCACTTACTCGAAATATCTGGAAGAGAATGAACAAATGTGTGCGTTCCCATTACTGACAGAAAGATAATCAAATGTCACGTTATGGTATGATAAATATGCGTACCAGGTTAACAATATCCGAAAAAGTGGACTCACCGGATATGTTGACACATTGCTTCATCATTATAAGTACGGACTGGAAGCTGAAACTGAATGTCCCCACACCCAACTGAAAAACTCTCCTCATGCTCCAGCCTATTTATTTAAGCAAAAGGAATAATAACAAACTGAAGGAAATCATGAAGTCTGCAACTTCGACCTCTCACCGTATTCGATCCTTGTCACGTTCATTTGAAAACCACTTGTAAATGGCAACGGTGACATCCTTTTGTGAAATTGCTTCAAGATTGTCGTGAGATAATGCAGCGCCTAAGGTTTTATGGGAAACAGATGAACGGTATTGGTTGAGAGGTTGACTAATAGTTTACTAAATGTAACATGTCGATATACCAAGTTATCCTACAGCTGAAGTAGCACTATATTGTGGTACGATGTTTATCAGACCGTCTATACAAATATGTATATAAGTAAACATACATAGGCGTAGATTGTTTGACGAAAGATCAGTAGTTCGCGTCCGGTCACTGAAGCATCATTGGTTCTTTTCCAGGCCTATATGAAAAAATATATATATAAATATAAATATACATGTATGTATGTATACATACAAACACATATATATACACATATATATACATATACATATACATATATATACATATATATGTGTATAAATACGATTATACTATGTATATATATGTACATATGCTATTCATATTTGGTATATGGTATAGTATGTCTGTTATCAGATTGCATATAAACAGATTTATATATATGAACATACAAAAACAGACAGCTGTCATATCCTTGCGATGCATGCTGCCATGCATCCCTTTGGCTACACCGGGGCAAAGATACTGTCAGGTTGACTAGGCCTAGACACGAAGTTCAGTGGATCGACTCGGATTCGAACCGGAGACATTTATATTATGAGTTCAACGCTCTTACCACTGAGCAATCGTGGCTGTGGTTTGAGCATACATACATACATACATACACACACATATATATATATATATGCATGTATGTTTGTATACATGCATGTGCTTATGTGCGATCCGATAACAGACAGTATAGCAAGTTGTATACATCCTTAAAATGCGTGAGGCAATTCGTTCAAAACATGGTAAAGTGAACACTTCTTAGAAAACCGTGGTTTGAAAGTGGAAACAAGGAAGAATAGGTACTCACATTGAACCGCCGCGCTAATACGACTGCAGCCAAATAAAGTCATTCCGTGAACTCCTCGCCAACTTTGGGTGACTGCTAGATGCGGTGATACAACGAATTGCAAAGCATTCTTGATGAAGCTCTTTAAATCAAAAGCAGATATTTGGCGTAGTTTGTTGACCTTAAGAATTGAACGTCTGACGAATCCCAAGCAGATACAATGCATGTAATCCGATGGGAAATCATAGACCATATTCAATCTCAAGCATTCAAATGGTGAGCATCCATTATGATGACCATCTTGCTTTCGAGCACGAAAGTCTGCGTCGTTTCTTGGTGCCGCCGTCAGTGAGGGAAAAGTCATCCGGGTACCCCGATAAACACCCTTTTGAACACAGAAATCACAGCCAAAATAACCGACATGGCCCTTTGTTTGTTTCACGAAAGACATTGCCGGAGTTTCACAAACAATGCTTGAAAAGACGGCTGAAGCGCGTTGTGAACCAAGAATACCGTTTTCAACTACATCGTGCACTTCCATCAAAAGATCGCCAAGGTACTTATGACGTGCATGCATGCACGTCAGTAGGTTTGGTGTGCCCACAGAATACGCCAACGACAAACGGTTTTGAAACGAACGGATAGTGAACACGACACGGTATTGGCCATAGTTGCGTGCGCGAGCTATTAAAAACTTTCATTCCATCGATATTCAACTGAATTTTTACAGTCGGTATGTGATCCAATGTGTCCTGCAGTAAATGCAGCAGTTCAACTTTCAACCCACAATAGACGTAAGTACCACCCGCTTTATTCCGCACACATATTCGTGGTGTTTTCAAAACCGTTCGTGGATCAATGGAAAAACTAGGATGGAACGGCCTCAGATCGTGCAACAACACTGCAAGCTCAGATAGAGATAAATTTAATTTCTGAAGAATTCCGCGGATAGCTGTTAAAATATCATATCTTGGCTGCCATGGTAGGCTACCTGATGAACCTGCAAATAGAAAATTGATTACATATGTAAACACATACTTCGATTGTGAACCACTTGCGAATTAGACAGGGTGATGGGTACAGTCGAAACGACGTTATCAATGCTCTTTGTACTGATATGTTCTCCAATTTCCTCTAGAAAACTGGGTTCCGTAGGAATCTTGGCCCCAGTGTCGACATACATACAGTCAACATACGCAATTGGAGACACTGGAGGCTGCATGTGTTTGTCTCCAAATCCAGTAATCGACTGATCAACCACTGCTGATAGTTTCGGTATGCATTCTAGTAAAGATATACATTCGCACAACTGTTTAAGAAAAATTACTTCTTGAACTTCCAGCGATTCCCAAATGAACACACTCCTGTGACGGACAATGGAAGCACTCGGCATCAGAAAGTGACTTTCGTAGTTTACGGTACATGGTACTCCTCGATGAACCCTTGCGGGTAAAGTGAACTAATTTGGGTTTTTCCATTACTGCAGAGAAAATAATTGTACTTTGTCAAGATATGTTATGAAAAACATGCGCACCAGTCACTTGAAAGTAATAAATCAAAATAACATGTCAAGATACGCATAGCCTACGTATATCGTACTAATGAAACCGTTAAAGTGACTATCTAATGAAGAATGGGTAAGGAGAACACCAACATTAAGAAGCGTATCCCAGCTAAAACCGTTATTGTAAATACAGAACAAAACAACAGGTAACTCACAATATGTGCTCGAACAATGGGGTCAACCGCGTACTGCGAGATCACTGCTGCTTAGTCAGTGTACTGCCAATGCGTGAGTGGGAGGGTGGCATGATAGTGCAAACCCTTCTCATACAGTCATGGTTGATCGATCAACAAGATGTTGTTGACACTCAATTGATGCATTCACCCCCATAGTAGTGCAGCCGTGACAGTCATGATTGGTTGGATTGGGGCATGACATGCAAGCCTCGTCATCGTCGAGCCGTTTTGTCTAGTAAGCTGGTGAGTGGGAGTGCGGCGTAACACTGCGTACCTTACTCATACGCATCAATGCGTACGTGGTTGAACACGGATGTGAGAATCACTCATGCACTCATGATAGATTTGTTTTGGACGGTCAGACGGTATGGTAGTGCGGTGTTATAGTGTAGGACTGAGGGATGCAGTAAAAGTCTATCCGTTTTGGGCCGTTATAACAGCCCATCTATAGATTGCGAATGAAAGTGCGGACGTGACACCGGTCGCCGAAATTCGTCAAAATTTAAAGAAAAATTCGGAAAATTTTTCGATGTGTGCTAGCTGGGTTCATCGAAATTTGATGTTTGGTAAACTTGTTCAGCCACTTTCTCTGTCTCCAGGATATCTCGAGTAAGTGTATTTGACTCCCTTTGAATCGGAGCTTTTTTTGCTACCCTATTGAACGTACATTTAACCGCATTGTGAACAAGGAATGTGTATCTAAATTGAATGTTTTCGTTCATTAATTTCAATCGTTTGTTTGACTGATAAACTCACTTTCGTTTTCCAGATGCATTCCGTTATCATCCTTGCTGGCGGTAACCCATTGAAGGCACAGAGTTCACACAATGATTCCGTTTAGTAGCAGTTGTATCAGTGAGCCGTTCTGTGTGAGTTAATGTTTCCCCTTGAGTACACTTTCGAACCACATTCTTTATAAATTGTAACCACTTCCCAACGTTCAGCTCCCTAGTACTATACATTGGAAGATTGTTCCTGTAGAATTCCTCGATTCATTGAATTTGACACTAAGTAAACTGTTATTCAACCGTTCCACCATTACTGACCACCTGTTTCTGTTAACATCTATCTGTAGGCGCTGCACTGTCTAACGTCCAGACAGCCGGAATTACACAGAAGGATGTCACTGACACTCTACACAATTGGTTTTCTTACGAATGTGACAACGATGAAATGCAGCGGGCGACGTCAAACGTTGACGGAATCAATTCATGATCTCTAACCTGCCGCCAGGACAAAAGTGGAGAGGTGGTTCATAGAATGTCTCGGTCCAAGAGCAGTCTCCTCGACCTCATCAATTAACGTGAGCGTTTTTAGTTCCTGGATAATAATATTTACTTCTCATCAAAATGAGACAAGCATAAAATACACGATCAAGATTCTTACAGAAATAGTTGCAAGTGAATTGTGTGCGGACAGCAAAAACAATATGAAAATATTGATAAAAATGTATCTACCTATGGATCCATAAGCATCGAGTGGTAAAAATGGTATACGTGTCTCTTGCCACAGTCGCCACTCGGAATGAATAGTAGGAGCGTATTTGGTCACGACAAATTCAGTTGTATTTAGTGTCAAGGAACTGCAGTAGAAACAGTTTACATGCATGCTGTTATGACCACGTTGGTACAAGTAGTGTTTGGCCGTCATTTTTGTGTTGAAAGGTTCAAGTATTTTCGCATTCATCGTATCGTATATCACTGTTTATGCTTCCGCAAAATGACACAATTTTATCACTTTAGCGTCCTTCCGGTTGCATGGATGTACACCTCCCAGTGTTATAACTTTCTGAATTACTCATTCCTAATTATCTCGATCCGTAAACTCTTTCAAATAACGTCAATATATATGAAGCTATAATAATGAATCCGCTTTTCATCCACAGGTTCCACTGTGTCAAACAACCAGAAAACCATAATAACGCTCGAATAAGTGTTGATTGGTCCCTCAATGAACGCTACTAGGATGAAAACGGAGGAGGTGGAAGATTGACGGAGACTATTGATGTTTGCCGTATATTTTAATTACAATATAGCAACCTGTATCCGAGTACGCATTTTATTTGATATAGTTAACGGCGGGAGTGGGCGGAAATGGGATGCTGACTACGAGTTAAAAGAGGTTCGCCTTCTCAAAAAGTTAGGAATCTAAGAGGGAAAATATATTTCAAGTTTATGATGCGTTCCTATAATGTTGAATCGGTAGTGAGGTTTGAACAGTTCGCGTTTGTACTTGTTTCGTAAGGAAAGTTGATCGACACAAACATTAAGTTAACAGGGATTTCATATCGGTAAGTCATCAGAATGGCCACAATGGCCAGACCATTGCCGGATCTGGCATTTGTCTAATGGCCAGAACGTTGCCGGATTGTGGCCAGAACGTGGCCGGATTGTGTCCAGAACGTGCCGAATCAGGCGTGTTTACTGGGTGTAGGGGACGTGCTAAAGAGGTTATAAAGAGGTGTGTTGTACTTCCATCATCTGAAAGTTATAGAAGAGCGTGCACAATCCCGGTTACTTACTTTGGACAACAACATGACGTAGCTTAGGGTTTGCTAAACGCATTTTTGTACAAAAAGAAGCCAAGGACGGAGATGGTGAGTGCACTGTCATTGGAGAGGGGATCGACAACACAAGCCGTGCTCATACAGTCATAACCGAGTTCTTTTGGTCAGTCAAATTGTGTTGTAGGACATCGTGTCAGTGCATGCCTTACATATGCAGTCAAGGTCTTTGGTCTGTTCGATTGTAAGTGAAAGTGCGTGCGTCATACCGGGAATGGGTTAGGCACTTAGTCATGTCATGATTGGCCAAGAAAGGCGGTCAAGCTTGGCTGGAGCAAAGCCGGATTTGGGCCAGAATGGCCGATACGGCCATGTGTTTACTAGGAAGGAGAAATAAATTATTATTAAATTATAAATTATTATTATATATGTAACGTTACTACGCGGGCGTCAAGTGACGCGCAGAATCCCAACAACGACGCGAATCAAAACCAAGATATCTTGGTTCTGATTCCTGGTAACTGCAGTACTCAAAAGAGTTCCCAAAGAAGTACTCAAAGGATATTCAAATTTTCCCGGTCGTAACATGAAGTCGAAGAGGAAGAATGAAACAAAAGTGAACACTCAGGGAGGAAAGTTAAAATGCAAAGGAACGATACGTAGTCGAGGGGCATAGAAGTGTACACTGGGAGAAAGTCTCTGTTGGTGATTTGTCTCCCTCTGGTTCTCTAACTAGTCGTGATAATGGCTACCATGCTCGTTACGATGAGCTAGAGCTTAAACAGTTAGAGGAAGAACAAAAGTTGTAAAAATTGGAGAGGAATTTTAGACATCAAAGGGCACTAAACTAAGCATAAACTGAAACTAGCAAAGTTATCTAAAATAGACGAAACGATGAAGGAATTCCCAAGCGCGATGAAGCCGATTCACGCTTACAGAAGCTAAGGGTTAGGGAGTATGTCAAGGATTGTCAGCATACTACTGGTTATGGAAGTCAAAGTCCAACGAACCTCGCACCGGACCCTTTAATACATAAAATTAATCAGCCCCACGCACAGTCACTTACGGTTAGAATTGTCGTATTTCAGTGGTGACCCGATCAAATACAGGGCATTTTCGAGGTATTTCCAAAACTACATTGAATGTAGGGTGTTTGATGAAGGACAGTGGTTACTTTGTCTGCTTCACTATTGTAGGGGACGTGCTAAAGACGCTATAAAGAGGTGTGTTGTACTTCCATCATCTGAAAGATATAGGGGAGCGCGTACAATCCTGGCTACTTTGCTTGGACAACAACATGAAGTAGCTTAGGGTTTGCTAAACACATTTTTGTACTCCAAGAAGCCTAGGACGGAGACCGCAGGGCATTATCAGATCTTGCTATTCAGATGGATAACTATCAAATATCCTTCACGGAGTTGTTCTGCTCGTCGGATCTGAATTCGTTAACAACTCTTGTGTCGCCAGTACGAATTTTCCCTGAAGACCACCAAGTGAAGTGGGCCGAAAGTGTAGACAGACTGTCGGTCTAGGGTTACGAGCCCGCCTTCACTGAGTTACAGTCATTTGTTACCGCTAGAGCTCGCGAAGCCGGAAGTTGATTTGGTCAACTGGCTTTGGGTGGACAAAACGGTCCCATTTAGTATCGTCTATTGACGTCACTTAACCAGCGAATAGTGGAAGAGCGAAACACGGTCCTTGCTACTCAAGTGATGGGCGAGACTAACCGTTTCCCAATGTGTAAGGACCCACATCTTTTACACGTTGCTGGAGAGTTCAAACATGACCCATGAACGGATTTTTTGAATAGATTATTTTTATTCACATGAAAAACGGAAATTCGTTTTCACGAATACAAACTTGCGTGAGCCGGTAGTTAAGTGAACCACCGGTGCACGTGCAGCGACACAGGAGGAGGAGTTTACCAACAAGCGGCCCCTTATCGTCAACAGGAAAGTGCGTTCGGAAATCGATAGACCAAGTAGAACGGCAGGGCATGATGGATCAAAACTGGCGATTGGCGGAGAACTGGCAAGTGGGTTCGGATAACGCATAATCCAAAAAGAGTGTGTGTTGCAGGCTGACGGACTAAGTGAATCTGTGTGGATCAGGTGATGCAAAGATACCGAAATGGACGACAGATTGGTGAAACTTTGGAACAGAATGAGTGGACCTGTTCAGACGCAAAGAAAACGCATAAAACCTATGGGCCATCATTCGGCTATGTGCCGGCCCAGAATTGACAGTTTTAAGAGCCAATCTTGCTCTTGTTCAATGGTCTTCTATTTTATTATCAATATCGGCATTTCCTAGCAAATTTGATTAGTATACATACTTTTCCGCAAAAAGAAATCATTCGTATTGAGGTTTGCGAACAAATGACAAAATTACTCTTCTGTATTGAATATAGCTATAAACTTTACCTCGCAGGCGTCGTAGTTGTTAAGGGGTTGAGATGGTAGGCTTCGGTACATAGGTAATTCATAGGTTGTATGTTTTACCTCAGGTCAGTCGCCTGTCTGAGCCGTCGGCGCCCACTACCCATTTAGACTCCATTCTTTTAGTGGTCTGTCGGTTTGTAATCCTTGTTGAAGTAAATACATTTTCAACTCAAGTAACACTCATATTAAAGCTTTACAACTATTTCACTGTAAACAGTAAAGTGCCACGTGTTCCCATTCAATTATACTACTTTCTATTCATCACTACGGAAATGAAACAGGAGTAATTAATGGGAACTTCGATTCCAGGTTCCCGTTGAAAAATTTCGGAATGTAAAGGATTCAACTTAGTGAGAAGGCTAATTAGATGACAAGTTGATAAGTTTAGTTGAAAATGGACCTAATCCGTCAATCATTAACTAATTAATTAAAGTATCATTCAGATGAACCAAATACCGTGTCGTTGTATATCCGACTTGAAAGTGACAACGATCCAACTCCGGTTTTAGATGCAAATCCGACGCAAACGCGAAGTATATCCGACGAGATCTGTCGTCGACCCAACTTCGTTCCGCCGTCGATGTGTTCAATGGACCAATCCATCAATGTTGAACTGCAACGTAAGGGTGTCTCCGTCTGCAAGCATATTTCTGGTAATGAAAATTTCAAGCTTCATGCCAAACCCAACTGCACGTACGATACATTCTCTAAATGACGTTTACCACACTAACGTTGTGTTCATCTTAATGTGCGCAGGTCCAGGGCCAACTGTCGCAGAAGCGGTTGCAGAACATACAGCAGGAGTTTCCCGTCAGCCACAGTAATATATTTTCCAAGATTGGCAAAAGCATGAATGGCCCCAAGAAGGTCAATGACAACAGAATTTTGAAAGGATCGCGTTCGAAGAAGAAGAAATGTTTTCACCATGATTCCTTCCATACGATCTCTTTGTAGGGAAATTTTGGTCAAGGTCGTCCGCATGAGTTTCATTGTTCCGTGTAACTAAATCTAAAGTGTTCACTGCAAATTTAGTTAGTATGTATAACCAAATACCACTTCAATGGGACTACTGGTGAATTTTGGCATCCGGTCGCTTTTACGTCCTGTACTCATTCACTGGACGTCGGATTGAGATCATTATGGCGTATGGCTCACGCATTTTACGTATCCGACGACATTTAATGGTACAGTTCAATACCAGTCTACTAACTCTATCTGTCAATCAATACGCAAACGGAGAGATTATTGGACAGTATTATGACTCACCTGACATTTTCTTATGCAGCTCAAAGAATAATCAGTCAAAACCGATTTTTAGTATAGGCACTGACGTCTGATCGAAGTTTGGTTGACATCGGATCTCGACAGATGTGCATCGGATTTGCGGGGGCGCACATTCCAAACCAGAATCGGATACACAACGACACGATATTTAGTTAGGCCGATTGGGACTTCAATTAGGCATTGTATTGACGTCGTATTCGGGCCATTTGCAACTAAACGTATCATATATTGAGCCTTCTCACTTATTTGAATCCTTTAAACTCCAAAAATTTAAACGATATTCTAGAATTGACGTTTCCTTTGATTATTTCCTTTTCATTTATGTACTTATGAATAGTAAGTAGTATAATGGAATGGTAACACATTGCACTTCACTGTGTATAGTAGAATAGTTTAAATGCATCAATGGGAGTGCTAATTGATTTGAAAATGAATTTACTTCAACGATATTTCACAAACCGACAGACCACTAACCGTCGGAAAGGCTAAAGTAGTGCGGGCACCTATAGCTCAGCCACTGGACCACAAAGACAGGCGATTGATCGGGGATAAAACTTGCAAACCTGTCAACCGAACCCTACGATCTTGACCCCTTAGCAATTACGACACCTGTGGGGGTGGATTTTATCGGACTATCGTATATAGAAACACGATTTTGTCGTTTTTTTGCAAACCGGAATACGAATGATTTTTGTTTGCAGAAACGTATGTATAATAATCAAATTTGCTAGGAAATACCAATTTTGATAATAAAATAGAAGACGGTTAACCGAGAACAATATCGCCTCCAAAAACTGTCAACTCTTGGCCGGCACATAGCCGGATGATGGCTCAAGCGATCAATCCGGCCATGTATCAATATATTTATCGATAATCGGAAGAGAGTTTCTCTACTACATGCCATATATCCTCAATTATGACAATGTGATTACCTTACACAAAGGTTTCTGAAATAGTGGAATTTCAGAATCAAAACCGACGCAAATCCAACGAACGCCCGTCGGGTTGATGTTTTGTTTGTGAAAATTATAAAGAGCGTCGCAATAAACAATATATTGTGGACGTCGACACAACAGGAGAATGTGTGAAACAATATGCTCTGCGATGTCAGAGAAAGCCTCTTTTGATACGTGAGAACATAGTAGTACCGCTAAAAGCAGTTTGTTTTGCAGCTTCTCTATTTTGTACCTTTGGTATTTACAAGTTAAACTTATTTTTTAGATACAATTTGACATATATGCTTTACTTTCATTTAGATGCTCATAATAAGGCTAAATTGATTCATAGAATATCAAACTCAAAACCGACGACCACTCGTTGGGTAATTGTTTATTGGGGTGGCCGTGACAGCGATGTTTTCACATGCAGTCATGGTCAATCCGTATTGGTTTGGCCGATCTGCAGTTTGATTGAGGCATGTTATTGCAAGTCTCTCTCATGCAGTCACCGTCTATCCGTTTTCGGTAGTAAGCTGTTGAGTGGAAGTGTATACGTGACAGTGCACAACTGACACATGCAGCCCCTGTTAACGTGTTTCTGGTTGATTGATCCTAATTAGGCTTATAATCCGTTCATGGACTTTTAAATCGGTAGTGAGGTTTGAAGCCTTCGCGTTTGTACATGTTTCGTAAGAAAAGTTGATCGACGATCGGTTGGCTATGGACACAACCATTAAGTTAGCAGGCATTTCATATCTATAAGGTTGTACGGTGGTTTTTTTATGCCACAGCTTTGTTCACCGATATAAAAATCATTGTGTGAGTTAAGTTTAAACATAACAGCCAAACGCATGAGTTATCGATATAGGTGGGATTAAAGCGGGAGTTAAAAGCTATGCATTGAAGGCGATAGCTCGGATGCATGAACGCCACTGGCTACGTGACTGTGCCATGTCTATCAGATTTTATAAGTGCCAATAAATCTGTCTCGAGAACCCTGTCGAGAAAGACGGCAATCGTCTATGCGGCTTAGGTTTTATGTAGATTTTCATGTTAAAATTCATTGGCCGCTCTATGGGCACTTCTACCAACTACAATAGGACACGAGCTGTGAGGTTAAAAGGTCGGAAAAGGAAGTAGTACTTGGAGATCAAAAGTGGGTTGCAGTCGTAGTACTGTTTATTGGCTCGTTCGAGATGGAAGTCACACATCAGCGTAGAAGATGGCATATTTACGGATGACAGGAGAGTTACAAAGAGTGCAGAATCCGGACGTCCAGAACCCAACATCTTCGGCAATCTCCTTCTTTGTAACTCTCTCTATTGTATGTTGAAGAAAGACAGTTGTAGCATTTAGTTCAGTATTCATTAAATATGATGTGGCACATCAACCGGAAAGTGAACGGTTGCACATTGAATAGATATATACCGTGAGAAAGTATAGATCAAAATACAAACGACGTGGTTTTATCCGGGTAGATGATATGATCGAAACACCAGACATTATCTTTCGTGGACATCTTTCTGCGATAATACAAAGCGATCTAAGGTTGATTGATTGTATAACACGAAACGACACAGGCCATTTACTTCAAGTAAACGGACGGTCACAGTGTATGCCTATTTACATCTGGTATCCGAGAGAAAAACTAATGGTTATTCACAAAAAAACAGGAATAACTGAAATTAAGAAGTCAGCGCAATTATAAAACACAGAAACCCGGTGCACTGTGACCATCAATAGAATCAACTTGCTTTACAATGAAAAATGTTCCCATTCCAATGAAATTTCTTTCCAATGGCTTTTGTAAGTAACTTTTCTGAACCGCAGAATTGTGTCTCCAGTTCAATATAGACAAAAAACACCCCTAATTTTTCTTAAGCATTTGGACTTTTGTGTGTTATAGTTGAGGGTTGAAGCAATGAATCATCAGTAAAATTTCTTTGTCAATTACCCGAAAACTCACGCATACGATGACAGTCAAGTGCTCATCCAATGTGATCATATCTTGTCAGGGACTTGGAGCTGTTTTTGACGCTGTACGGAGTATTTGACAACCAGCGGTTGTGGCGATACTATCCAGAGAATGATGGTGAGTGATTGCGAAAGCATCTTTAGCCTGAACTGGTGGCCGTCAATGCCGAAACTCAAAACGCACTTCTTCGTCGACTTAAGAGCCTGTATGACAAGGTATTTTGCGCACTCGCCTAGACCGTTTGTGTTACCAGAGCTTTCGAGACATTAGTAGTTGGTTTGAAGCTTGCTTGTGCGTGGACTGGAATCATTTTAAACCTAACTCTTTCACAGTGTCATATCGACTGAATTTCGGAGGATTCTGAGTCACGGGTTACACCACGCTCAGAACTCCTTATGGCAAACACATTTTTCATAATCATCGTTCAGGGGTTTAGGCCACCAGTCCGCTTCGAGAAAAAGTGAACCAGAGATCCAACTTTATATCGCTAAATGCTGGCTGGGTTAAGAGTGGAGGATGATTACATCCTTCGAACTGTGATTGCAAATAAACTTCCAAGAGTTTCATCTATGTTTCAACTGTGGGTTTGTGTTTGTCTGACACAAATCTTGGGTTCGTCACTCAACTGTCTCGAGTGTCACGTTTATGAAACAACTACACAGATGATTGTGTGATGATGTCGTTGAGCAGACTGAGCTAGGTATCAGCCACGATGGTCTGAGTACAAGTTAATACGTTTACTATGGATGAAAAGGCCTAATCAGTTAATGGAACCGGCTATGGTAACTGTAGTAACTGAATCGGGTGATAACGGGAAAGAACTCACCAGGACAAAGGTCAGCCAAGCGTGTTAAAACCTCAGACACAGGGTCCGAGTGGGGGGTGGCCATCTATCCTGAAGCTTGGATTACATTTTTTGTCCCTTTCGTAGCAAAAGAAACAAAAGGACAAACTTTGACGTGGACGTCTATTAAACGTGAGGAAAGAGCATACACGCAGGTAGACATCAAATGAAATAATTTTATATGATTAACATTGTTCTACAAATAAGTAAAGTGGAGGTGAAGAACAAAAATCAACCACAACCTAAGATATTGTCTTTTGTGGATATTTCTCTGCAATTCTCAGGCACAGCGATTTATAAGATTCGGAAGAGTTACCAGTTTGCTTGAATATTGTTTTCCATTTTCTTTCCTTTTCTTAGCTTAGGTAATACAAGTAAAAGTTTTGAAGCGGATGACTATTGAATGTTTGCAAAGAGTGGGCATCCAGGTGAAATAATTTTATACGTTTACAATTGTTCTACAAATATGTGAAATTGAGCCGAAGAATTTAAATCAACAAGAATCTTTCGTAAACAACTTTCCATGATGCTGCGTTTCTATTTTAGACTGAACAGTTGGACAACACGAAATGACACGCCATGTAATTCGACATAACAGGCGGTGACAAACAATGTTTATTAACATCTGGTACGTGAGAAAAAACAAATGGTAATAAACGAGTTGCAAAAAACGGAACAACTAACATGGAACCGTCAACACAATTGCGAAACACAAAAGCCCCTTTTGCAACTGGTACTTTCTTTCCAACTATAAAACATGTTCATATTACTACGATCTTCGTGCCGTTAGCTTTAATGAGTGACATTTTCAAGCAGCAGAATTCTTCCCATTCAACGGCGTGGGAATGAACACCCAAAGGTTTTGTGTGTTTTCAACAATTATTAGATATATTTAAGGGTAAAAGCAATAAATCATAAATTAAATTTTTTTATATCTTGACTGAATAAAACATTGTTAAACGCCAATTGACATGCAAAGAAACGGTAAGTGGCAAAAGAAAAGACTACAACGAAATTTCTCTTTGACCACTGTGTTTGAAATTATCTTTCTTTCATTCAAAGAATGATTGTTTGACCTCTCAATGTAAAACTTATAAATCTGGTAGATTAAATTGAACGACATGTGGTGCAGAAGAAACATGTACAGGTCACGGTTGCGCATACACCTGTTCCACTGCTGTACCAGAGGTCACAAGTTACATGTTTGCTTTTAAATTAACATTTGTCACCTAGAAACTGAGTACCATATGTCAGTACCATATGTCAGTCATTTTAGGAGCAGTAGTAGTATGTGAGCGGCACAATGTTCTTTAGTTCAGCGCAGTCCTCATTAGTTCAAAGATGGATTGATAGACACTGATCACTGAATCAGAATCAAACACATTACGATGCATACAACCTACAGGTTGCACGAGGGCAGAGATATAATGGGGTTGCCCGAGCCTAGAGAGGAGCACCTGAAGTACAACGGCCCGGTCAGGAAAAGAAACAGGGTTATTCACAGAACAAAGTCAATGATCTTAACACTGAAACGCCTTGGAATCACTAGCGCACTATAGACATTCTTGAGCAGGTTCTATAAACACGGACCGACTAATGTTTCCCCTCTGAATATTAAACAATGTAATCACAGTTGCAATATATGGGAATAAGTGCATAATTTCTAAGTTCTTCACACTTCCAAGAGTGAATAGTTCACAACCAAAAATGCCTTCGACTTCTTCGAGTTTCTTGATATTTTTCAGTACATTAAAGTAAGTTGGTTGAGTCAACGACAGGCGATGTTCCAATTTTTAGCACGAAATTATTCTGTACAGATAGAGTAGAGATAAAGTTTTATGCAATTACAGATTGTTCTTTTAATGTATATAAATTGAAAGTTTTGAAACTCATTATCGTTATTAGATAGTGTGGTTCGACTCGACTTATATACTGTGTGATAGGCCGTATCTTTTATTCAACAACTAGCTAAGTGATTTACACAGATTTACAGAGTTTTATTCTCCTCTAGACAAGTCACTTATGGGAAATATAAAATTAAAAAGCCTTTAACATCAATATTGAAAAATAAATATTTCATTATGTATTTATTTTTAGTGATTATTGCATATACTTTTTATTTACAAAAAGGTGCGAAACTATTTATATTTTGACCATATAAAAGTATTAGAATCTGGGGTTCCTCCTACAATTTCCAAACCAATAAGGTTTCCGCGTCTAAAAATTTTTGTGAAACTATGGGCTAAGTAAACACAACCTTAGTCTCATTGCGCACAACTCCGAAAAGGAAATTTGTTCGCATATATTAGAATAATTCATTCTCTGTGCCGACACCCACTAGCGTTAAATGGAATAGTGAGAAGCCTCTTCTAATCATACATTTTTCAAATCAGAATGTTATCCCGGTTCAGCGAGTTTTATGAAATCCTAATATATAAACTCAATAACTTAAAGGTCGAAGTTACTGCAAGGCATGTTAGAGAACTGCAACGTTTTTGACTGTGCCATAATTCTAGAACTTTCCAAATAAGTTGTTGTTAATTGAACTCAGAGAACTACTGATGGTTAGTAGGGGCAGGAAGAGCAATCGAGGTTTCACCAAACGGTTTCATGGAACGAAGCTTTTCAGCAGCCACCCTGTTATGAGCGACGAACATTTTCACTGTTTAATGGAATTTTCTTTGTATTTATATAAGGCTATGGTATCATCTTTAGAGATCAAGGATTTGTATGAAATTGGCAGTAATCTTTACGTAAAAGGTACACGTTTTCGTTAGTTCAAGTTTGCGCTCGAAGCTTTAGATGTTTTGTACTAATCATCTGAAATTGAACTACTTGAATTGACCTCAAAGAGGTGCATCGAACATAAGGTTCAAAGACCACATTTGACCTTGGTCTATCCACCAAATTCGTATTGAACACTGGTGAATAAGTGTAAGTTTTTCCATAACCGTGGAGTGATTTGTGTAAAAAATGCCCAATTAATTAGACAGAATCCGGTTCATTTATCCCGTAACACAGTTACAATAACCGTATTTTGAATCTGTCGTCCACGCAGCCATCCCCTTTGTTTGAAACACAATGCGTTCATTTTATTGGTACATCTTACATGTGTTGACAATAACTATACCATTGGCTGCACGAAATTCACCGGACCAGGTGCCTATTTAAGTCACTTTACAACGGTTCTGTACTGTTGGCCGGCTGAAGAATGATGCGATTCACGCTCGTTATCTTGATAGTTTTACTCCTGATGGCAGACTGTGGTAGTAAGTATGCAATCCATTTTGTTGTGATTATATTTCTAACGCTGGTTGAGCAACTTGAACGAAAATTCGCCAAGTTTGCATGTACCCGGAGTTTGTTTCAAACTCCAATTTGTTATTGGGAAGTTTATAGCTTACCCAACTTGTGGTGGACACCGATATTTTCTATGTGATTTATGTTTAATTTCTTTTTTAGTGAGGCACCCAGTACTACAATACATATAGAGAAATGATCCAAAATGAGTTTTTATAGCTTTTAACATAATAGGTTATTTTTTTCTAGGGATGATATGTGCTGTATTAAGATGAAAGAAAAGACCTAAGAAGTTTATACGTTAAAAATACCTGCGTGTCATTGCATGCCTCAGTAACATCAAATAGACGAATTTACTTTAAAGCATGTGAAGATGCTTATTATTATTATTTCTCAATATTATTTTTCATCCAATGAAACATTCTACAAGATTTATTGGAGCACTTTGTGATTCCTCATAATAATTTATCGTAGGTCACCAGCTCAAAAAAGATTTGATGTAAATGTGTTGTAAAAATATAGATTATTGAAATGTTTTGTAAATTATTCATAGTTTTTGATTACGAGAACAATTACTCATAAAATGTTTGTACCCATTTCAACCTGGTATATCAGTATGTCACAACGAGCGAAAAATAAATGATGAAAATGAGCGACAATAAGCTGGGAATTACTCAGCCGGAGCACACGTGTCTGATGCTCAGGCGGCACTTTCCTTATTGGTGGCTGCTATTTCCTTAGTTTTCAAATTAAGGTGTATGGCAAACGTGTTCAAAACAATGTATGAACATGAACAAAACACCGCACTTGCATTTGTTACAATTCCACTAGTACAACATGTCTGGTAAACTTCTTCAATGAATTTAAAAGCAGTTCATCTGCTAAAAATTTTCATTTGCTGAAAAATTCCCGTGTTATAAATAAATAACCTCGAATACGGAAAATATTGGTTTTCGTGGTTACGGTCTACAGATAGGAATTAAAGCAAGTTATTGATAAGGTATGGGACCGGTTTTAATACACTATTTTTGTTCTCAATTTTAATGAGCTAATCCAACTATATTTTCCTAATGAATTTTATTATAACAGAATTGCGAAGTAAGATTCTTGTTTTTTTTCACATTTCCCGGAAGAAATAATTCTCCATATATTTATATATGTAGACTGATTCCGGCTTATATGAATTAAAGTGAAACAGATGAACTTGCAGGAATTTCTGTGGCTAAACTACAGGTGGTACAAATACAAAATTAAGAAATTTTCAGGCAAAATGAATTTTCATCACGTGTTCCTCATTATATGTTTCTTTTCTTCATTTTACTACAGCGTCGTCTAGAAGTAAAAGTAAGTTTTATAAACTTGTTCTTTAGGCTGCGTAACATTGCTTAAAGGTTGAGTCAATTTCACAGGTAGTACAAATTAATCCTGAAAGGGTGACAATCGTTGTATGAACGTTAAAATAACAGTGCTCTAATGCCCATCTGTAGATTTTCTGTATAGGCACTGCATGGGGATAACTGACAACAGTTTCGGGGTTTGTACTCTAAGCACAAACGTTGGTAACTAAGCGAACACGGTTGTACTAGATCTCACGGTTAAAATCAGGATGAAACATTTCGCGTAAAATGCATGAATGCATAAGCGAAGAGCGTGAACTACTGCAAGTTAACAACGATAGGTTTTGTGAAAATCTAGATGTATTTGAAACAGAAACTGACAGTGTTTGAAATTTTGTGTTACTTCCCACTGTTAGCAGCCAAAACCTCTTGTTCGCACTGCCAAAACAAACATATATCTTGTTCAGTTTCCAAAACCTTATTTGTAAACCTAAACTGATGTGGCAATTAGACCGAAGAATTGTTACTCCTGACCGCTAGAGGTTAAAATTTGCACTATAACGTATTGTCATCCATTGCCAAATGTTGTATGAAACATACACCTTCGATTCCAGGACAAACAAAATAGGGACCTTGTGACATCATTTATTTATTATTATTCTTTAGTTTTCAAAAATAAAGGACAATTTTACTCCTCGTTGAGAGACCTGTTATTAGCTGTTGGTTTATCCTGCATTACAAGCATGTGCTTCCAATCTTTTAAAAATATTAGTTAGTTTATGGCAAACACAAGGTAGACTTTCTCACTTTAGCAATTTCCTTGTTAACTGATCAGCAAGTAATATAAGCTTTATCAAATTCAGTTTAATCTCCATGTATTCAAAACATAGAGAAACAGATATATCACAAGCCTCCAACGTTCTGGTTAATATGCAGTTTGTGTAGCTTGTGCTTAGTTGAACTTTAACCTAGAATAATTTCGATCAGTGAACTTAGCAATCCTATTATAATTTTGATGAATTTTATTTTGGAAAGTAATCGCACTAATTTACTCTGTTAATCGAGAAATTTCATATTTCTGGTGAATCGTTTAGCTACGTGAGTGTGTAGAGGATGATCCCAAGAGCATCAAGATTTAGCGTAATAAATCCGAATGTGCAAGTCTCTCGAGGTCTTTAGAATTTTGAGTTCTCCTGAAAATTGACAGTGTAACTATATAATAAGTATGAATGCCGAAGCAAATAAAAATTATTACGTGTGTGCTGACTGTGGTGATTAATGATCTCTATGATGCAAAACCCTAATCACTAGACAACCAAGTAGTCAAAACGTTAAAAAACATATACGTTCTCACAGTTTTAACAGCAAGCACTCTTCTAAGGGAGAAAACAAATACACACTGCGGGCAAGATTTGCATTGTATGTTGTAACTATGGTTATGTATATTTTTATACAAGATAAATAGTTGAACTCAAAATTAAGTTTATAGGAAATGTGTAAAATGTTATGTGTAGATAAAAATGGAAGGTGAATGTAGTCTGCAAAAGTGCACAAGTAAACTATTCCAAATATATAACTTGTATGTTTCTAAGAAACAAATTATGAATATTAATGGATATAAAAATAAATAAAGCCTTGTGCCAAACTCAGAGTAAATGTATTTTTACCTTTTCTTCATACTTTTCTTTTGTCAGAGGCAGCAAAACGTATGTCCACATTTTTATGTGCAAACCGAATCGTCAATAGCTTAGTTATTGCTTTAAAATCAGAAACTTATTCAAGTTAAAATTTAGCTGTAATGTGCAAGTTTACAATTAGTCTCTTTATGAAAACTACCAGAATTTATAGATTTTATTTATGTATAATAATAACGATCGATAGTACTGTAAACGTGGTTCACCTGTTCTGTCTCGTACTGGTTCCCACCTTCCATATTGGTATCCCATTACCTCTTGTTCTTAAAACTTTACGCATCTGTTCTTCAATTTGGCCTAAAGGTTGCTCAAAATAAGGAATACTGCAAAAATGCATAGAAAATGGTAGGAAAAATATTCTTCATTTCAATTTCATTAGTAAGCATTTTTGTTGGTCTGTTCTGGAGAAAGTGTTTTAGGTCCAATAGAGACAGATCTGCATTTACTTTAATCCGACCAGTTGGAGGTGCTTGGTTGAAGAAAGTGAGATTTGGTATTACTTAGATTTCTTGTGTAAGACGATATCTCACATATTAGAATACTCTATACATCACCGTTGTTAAATTGCGAAAACTAAAAAATAAATATACAGATAGCGTATTTGGTTTTAATTTGAATGGTTTGCACGAAATGCTTAGAACTGCAGAGTAAAACCTAAATGCTATTTCATTTTCTAATAGTTCTCAAAGCAAATCCAGGTGAGTTCTATAACATTGAGCTTTCTATATAGAGGCATCGATAATAATTAACTCATTAATTAGTTAATTAGTTAGTCAAATAATTATTTGATTAATTTACTACATTACTATGATTTCGTCCAACGACATCATATGAATAAATAGCTCCCTGTGCAAAATACATACTTGAACCACTCATTGTGAACATTAATTGGTATAATTGAAAATGTTATCATTGTCAGAATCGAAGGGTTCTTCCTGTTGTATACACCATTCTTATTACAACCACTACAAATTTTCCCTTAGTTCATGCTTCACAACTGACATATATCAACTGTAAACGCCGTTGGTTGCCATTTGTACTGGAAAAGGTTCGACGATTCGTTTTCAAGGTAGATTCATCCTGTCAACGAGAGTATAATACCACAATGGCTAGGTCATGTGCATCATATACTTGCTGATTGACTCCCCTAATAATCTGTATTGATTCAACCTTGTGTTTGGTTGCAGCGTCCATAGGAGGTCCAATGTATGATATGACAACGAAACATATCTTCAATGACCCACACATTTAGCAAGTTAGCTGTGTTAGCAAATATTGTTTGCCTGAATTGGGACCACATTAGTATATCCATCAGTGGTTAGAAACCTTGGACTAAACTTCTCAGTGACGCAAACCATCGCGTTCATGTACTTGAGCTGTTACTTTTGGGGAATAAACTTTTGAATCTTTTCTTATATTATCTAATCATAATTACCCATGGTTTGAGTTACAGTCTTCAAAGTGTTACTCACTCACTACTACCCTCATCGATGAACAAACCTGCAACAACAGAAATCACCGTACATTCAGTACACTGTTTCAAAGTTGCTTATGATGATGGTAATAATGATGATGGAAAATAATTATGATAGCACTGCTGCAACCCTGCGTGTCTACTTTGTGGGTTTCACCATCGAGCAATCGTGGTTATTGGCGTGATTGTGAAAGCAGCTGTCCTCGTATCTTGATCGCAATATTATTCGAACTAACTTTGATATTGGTTCTTCTAGGTTGCCATAAGGATTCATAGACCCGGTCGATTTAGCTTGACTTTTGATAGAGTCAGCTAATGAGCGTTCTGCGTTCTAAACCCTCTTGTATGTCTTCAGGTATCATTTGCAAGAATGCGGACTGTGTCTGAGTCAAATTTGTGTCCTTTTTGGTTCACTTGTAATGATCCTAAAATGAATAGATCGTTTTCATTCGGCAGATTTGGGTTTGTTAAATATGGTTGATTACTTGCTTCTTGTCTGTGTAATGTTGTAAATTGGGCAGTACCACCCTTTGTTCTACAACTTCGTTTTACTTTCATATAGTCATGTTCGGAGCTGATACATTTTTGTTTTATTTTCAGCTGGTGGTAAGTCTTTTTGTGTCAAATTAGAAACTTATACCCAGGTAACCTACGCAATCACTCAACTCTACGTCAAAGTCATAAAACCATATAGCTCTTACAATACTTGTAAAACGTTCAGCTGGGTCAAAGTTCTGCTGCCAAGGCAAGGATTATTTAGTATACCAACTTTTGGGTAGAATAGTTAGCACTCATACCATACGTAACATATCATACGCGTATAAAACCCAACTAAATGGTGCGAAGAGTATACACCAATAAACGTATAAAGCATGAAACCACTCAAAAATAACCACAACCTGATTAGTATATTTATTTAAACATTTCTTACTATACTAGTTTTCAGGTTATTATATCTTTAAAAAAATAATAATAAATAGTTAACTGGAAAATTTCTGCTAATAAAGTTTCTCTGTTGTGAGAAACACTAGGAACGCTAAGTGACTAGTATGTGGGATACAATCAGGTATACTATCGGTATAATATTTGCAGCATTGCTGCATGAAAAAAAAACATTAAAATCATCTTTTGGCTTCAAAGTTACATCTTATTCCTGCTTTCGTGTTTAATTTTATTTTGGGTACTTTATAGTATTAATGTAAACATTCAGCACCTTTAAGAAAACGTCAGCTCCATCACCAAAGTTGAGTAATACGAATAAGGAGGTTTAACATAAAGAAGATACTACCCTTTTCAATCCATAAAGAGTTCAGGTTGCTTACAGAATAGGCATCGACATTCGAGTCGTGATTTGCTTCGACGAAGATTCAAGGTGTGAAATAACAATGAGGGAAAATACCTACATGAATGACTTAGGGGTTCAATAAAACATATCGTTCCGATATAAATTTATATTCTATCTGTGACTGAACTTTACTTTGACATTTTCTATTTTGTCAATATTTGAATGGCAATGAATGAAATTCAGTTAAATGTAAGTTTCATGGGCTGTGTGGTTTTGTCATAGGCGCCATCAAGTATACTCCTTGTGATTCTAGTTTACTGACAAAGATTATGATACCTTATCATACACACTTTAAGTGACTGAGATAAATTGCGTGATACTAGGTGTGAGAGAATTGTCAGATGTTGATTGTATCGCTAAACATACCATAAGTATTGACAAGAAGGCAAGTTCAACCGACACAAATAGTTTTACTAAAACCGAATACACGGTACTAACTTGAAGATGAACAGATCAAGAACTGGCGATGGCTCTTCAAAATATGAGCTCAATGATGGTGTCAAATGTCAAGGCAGAAACATCCACACGGCCAGAAGTTAAACCAAGAAGGAAAAAAGACAAGTTATGCTATGTGTTTTATCACAATGTTAAGGTTACACATTGATAAGTCTTAACGAGAGATAGATATTAGTTAATAAGGACCGTTTGCTTTGATATCTTGGTGTATGACAGGATATATAATAAAGCATGAATTTAAAAGACGTACTCCTCATCTGTGTCTACGAATCCTTTAGCCAGATTTTGAAGGTTACAATCACGGGTTAGTTTATTGCAGCAAGGTACATTTTTGAATCTTTAAATTATCGGGTGGAATTATAAAAAAATTGGTACTACATTTAAATATATATATCTAATCCGTCACATTCCGGAGAGACAGAGTATTATTAGTAAAAATTTAGAATTTTGAAAAACGTTCTACGTCATTCAAGATTGCATGAACTAAACAGTCTAGGACTGAACATTACTTCGAACTAACGAAAAATTGGGAGCAAAATTTCGAGATAATTTCTAAACAGCAATACACAGTTCAATTAAATAATACAAAAAACATTGTCAACTTCATAGAGTATGCTCAGCGTTTCAAATTTGTTGGAGCTTGGCTTCACTTTGCATTTTTTTGAAACAATCTATGTACTTATACAACACGAGTTTTGTAAATTCGTTCCAAAAGGCACGAGTGAGTTAATACTTTCTCGTGATTTTTTGTCTGTCTCTATGTCTTCTACATTAGATACAATTACCGGGTTGAATGTTTGATCTATTTTACGGATATTGCTTGGTATATTCATCTTGTGAATCCAAAACCACTGAATAGAAAAAGTTTCCATTTGACTCAGCGAATGTTTCGTACTTACTGCTTCTATGTAAATATATAGATAATAAAAGGACGAAAACTCGCGTACTTCTTACCCAATCAAACACTCTATGAGGAATCCTGAAGCTATTTATCTCAGTTTTCTTTGATTTTTTAATAAGCGCTCGTAAATTGCGCTTTCTGAGACAAATAAAAGCATTTTTCTCGTCTAAAGGTAACCTGGAATGTGAAATGTCACCGATGTAACTAACGTGAATGGGAAAGGGTGTCAACTATTACTCTGCAGTTGAATTATGAAAACAGTAGAATAATATAGGTATCTGAGTAAGAAACAAACCGCAAAACAACTCACATTTTGAGATAACATATCTGCGAAAAGAATATGACATGAGGAACAGTTTCTCACTAAATTAGAATAAACCCGGAGGTCATTTACTAAGTACAATGCATTGATTCCACGTTAAGCAATAATAGAAAAATAATGATTTCCAAAGTTTTCTTACCTTCACAAGATTATTGATAATAGTTTGTTTTCTATGGTTTAAACATGATATGATAATTCCAGTTGACCACAAACATTTTTCTACCTTTAAATATCGCTTATCTACAGGTTTACGTGAGTTTTCATTTTCTATTACTGCTACATTTTAACTGATTTTTAACCACTTTCAGTAAATATGATTAACCGCAAGGATATAGGCGTTTTATTGTTTGCAAATAATAATACAGGCATTCTCACTTTGTTTGCTACTGTGAGTTCAGAAAACTGAATTATTTGATATACTCAAACCTATATTGCAAAGTTTACATACGTGCATTCTGGTGCCTTAACAAATGTGGGTTTGGTCTCGATAGTTTGATACATCACCAATGACAAATCATTGCAACAGGTTATATTGGTAATTCTTTGGAATTTTAGGAGTTTGATTTGAGTTGTTCTTTGGACACTTGTTTATTTTATTAGAATGTGAAATAAAAAAAACTTTGAGAAATATTTATTATCTGTAGATTGTGTGATTTGGATCACTAGAAACCGCGAAAACCACATCCATCTCTCTGACTCACCCACTTCTCAAATCGACATTTAACTTCAAACCCTCCAACGGGTACCAAATATCTGTTATGTTTCAGAGTTTGTGCATATGAACTTATGAAAATGATGGCCAGGAACGTTTCTGAGAGCTATTAATGGGAAAAAAACTGCTTGAAACTCTCCAGCTATTGACCTTGTGAGTTATTAAGTCAATCCCGAAGATAACCCAAGCTGATGGGAACATCTTTAATCTTTGTTCACCAATGCGGTTTGATAAATACTTTTTGAGGCTATTATTTCAGCACTGTTGCAGGTTTAATGACAGGAGATTCCAGAGTCAACCCACACAACAGTTTATTGGTCGCTAATCAATGGTCCACTTTCAGAGGAGAGTCAGTTAAGACCATCAATTAACGGTTCAAATCTATAGATTAGTTTTGATGTTATGCCACCCCGATTTCGTATGCTAGGCATAGGTATTAGCATCCGCCCTAAAACTGTTATTGTTTCAATTTCATCAGCTTCTGTCTTTATCAGTTGAATCAAGGGTATTTCAATATTAGTAATTTCATCTTTACCATCCCACAAGGCTGTTTAGTGTAGGATACAGCAGCGTGTCAAAAACGTGGAAACTAGTTGCAGTGAGTGAGAAAAATACATTGAATGTTAGTATGTTCAATAGTTGCAAAGTAATATGCAAACATTTTTCTATCATAATCCTTTACTTGCACCCGACATATGGGGCTATCTGCTCAACATAGAAGGGTGGAATCTGCGGTTTTCCCTCTCAAGAATTTCAGGTTTCTCATCCTTATAAATAATCCGTTTGTTATCAGCACACACTAACTATCTCATCGAGTGGATGACAAATTATATGTATTATATGTATGTACGTGCAACGGTTGTATTTCGGATACAATTCGATACAATTTTTACCGATAATTCCTACGTCATAGATCAATCAATCTCTGGTGTGCAGCGTTTGATAATAGTAGGGGTAATCAGTAGTTTGTTTGAAAAGCGACTTCTTATGTGTTATACGGAATTCGGTAGTTGTATGGAAAACCAAATCTGTAATAATAGGTAAAGCCTATTTTATAGCTGTAGTGCATCGACTACTGAATTACAAGAATGACGAAATCAATCTCCACCGGCTTGATTTGTCATACGCAGATAAATTTTCTTTCAGGAGTTTGATTTACACATTCTTTGCGTCACTTACTCGATGAATGTTATTCATTGAATTACGTCTTAAAATGTATTTACTATGATTTTCCTTGATTTAGTTGATATTATATTTAAAGGTGAGTAACCAAACATTTGTTGAATCATTTTCTAACATAATTATATGTTACACCTTTCATCGATGAACAAAAAACTTCTTTGGATATGACTAAATCCCATCATGCGACTTTTCTTCTGGTTAAACTGGACTCAAACATTATTTACGTATAAAGTCATTTCATCATATTCGACGAGCTCACGTTCCATGAGCAGCCGCGAATAACGAACGGGCTCAAATGAATGAATGTCAAAATAATTCGGTCAGTTCAAAACCAACCCGAATATACTTTTCGCATTGGTTCTTGTAGCAGTTTTCTAGTACACGTTTTTTAATAAATGATGTCACCTTACAAGCAGATGATTTCCTCCCTGAATTCAGTAATGCACATTACGAAAGCAGATTCCATCATTATTATGTTACTTTGTAACTTTCGTCAACAAGATGGCAACGTTTCAAAGCCACACGTTTGATTACTTATTTGTTTGTGTTTATGTGGCGTTCAGTGCTTTAATCGATGTCTTAGTGGCATTCTACGGCCATAGAGCCTCATATTCCCTGGAAGTTATTACATATTTCTACCTTCTACTGGAATGTTCTCAAGCTCTTTCGACGACCGAGTTTATTGCTTGAAGCCATAAACTACGAAAGGCGTTAAGTATCGACGGGGGCTAAAGTAAATCAAATAAAAACACAAAAAGAATAGCAGAAAACTGTGAGAAACGTACTCTGCAAAACTTTAGATACGGAGAATTTGGGCCAAATCCTCCAAGAAACGTTTTTTTCTAAAATGTTTTGTGTTCCATCTATCTATCTGATTTTATTACGGTATTGAATTTATAGGAAATTCAGCTCAATTTTTGTTTTTATTCAACCCACGGAATTATTACAAGATACTGTAATCAACAATTACGGTCACGGCGGAATTTTCTACATTGTTATGAGAATCATTTGAGTGAATTATTTACTTCTTCAGTGAATAGTGCTACTTCTTTAAAACGTTTCCAAGTAGTAGAAGTAGCGAATGTGTGGATATCGATTGTAGTTCCTCAAAAGGACAAAATTAGTGTTTTTTTGTATGTGCCTTCATACATTGATTAAGTGGTCGGCGGATATTACGAGCGAAAAATAAACGGTAAATCTAATTGCTGGCTTCCGAAACCTGGACATCAATAGTTTAATAAAAACTATAAGTGGTTCGACATGAAATCTCCAGTTCAGATATCAACGTAATTTTGTTCGGAAAAAGGATATGTTGCTGTTGCTGTGTGAATTTTAAAGTTCATTATACGACACCAACTCCCCAATATGCTTTAAAGTAACAGACCTACGTTCTTCCGCGCAAAAGCTGATGTATAATGAGTTGTATTTACGGGGAACAAATCTGGCGTTGGAAATAATATTCCCACCTAACTACACATTTCAATTTCTATCTGCTTAGTAGGAAATAAGTTCAATTTTTGGACGAATATCTTTCATTGAATTTTTTCAGGTACTTGTGCTCAATTTTTCATTGATTACGCAGAAAGCTCGTACTTTGAGTGTCCTTACCGAGGTTACAGAAAAATTTTAGAATACAAGCGGATAGAATTTTCCGCCACAATCAAGTGACTTACTTGATACCAATTATCGAATACTTAGTTTTTGTAAACATACTCTTGTACAAGTTGTAAGGCACAAAATTGGATTGGATTTATCAAATCACTCAAGCCCAAATAAAGTTTAGTGTACCGATTAAAAAAGCACATAAAAAGCCTCATATTTGTATGATTATACCAAGCTAGTCTGCTGGTAAAACACCAACTAAAAATGCATAGATTGTCTTTACCTAAAAAGTTTTGAAAGATTGATAAAAGGTGCGTGCTTTCTTTCTTCATTTTGTGAACAGGAAGTAAGTTTTCCAATCAATCGTTTTTAATTTGCTATGCATTCTTCAATCAATCGTTCTTGATATCCATCCACAGATCTCGCTGAATATGATAAACTCCTTGCAAACTGAAAAACTATACTTATTTAAAAAATCCTAAAGGGGTTTCAATCACTAATTTAAGATAATGATTTAGTGTTTGGTGACAAATTGCTTACAGTGACCTGAATGTTCCAAATAGACAATAAATAAGAAACAAATGACCGGGTTTCAGTTGCAACTTTATAAAAAATTAGAATCAAAGTCATTATCACTTAGAAAATTCATACTGATTCTTAATAAGCTCAAATTACGCCAAACTATTATATATCTAAAGTGCCGTAAATAACTTACATCACTTGATTGTTTTATTTGCACAATATGCTATTTATACAAGTCATTGATCACTTAACTGTTTAGGAACTTCTAAGAGTAAGTTTGTGAGATTGCTCAATAAATATTTTTCGAATATTAGTTTGTTAAATGCTATTTTACTGTTTTTTGTAATAATAATGCCTGATGCCCCCAGTTTTGACTATAGGGTTAATGACATAAACAATCACATTTATGTGTCATCTATAATGTTCAATAACAATATTCTTATTTTTCTATACAAAAGAACAAGTACAAAAATGTATGTCTTGAATAAAACATAATGCAAATTTTGATTTATCAGTATATTTCATTTTCTCAAAACTCCTTTGAAAGTATGTCAATTATTTTTCCACACAATCAATTAAACCCTCAGAGCGTAAGTCAAACAGTGAATAATATTCAACCTACGAACTATTCCCTTTAGATAACTTATAGGTTTGTGGATTACCTTTTTTCTAAGCAGTCCTTTATGTAGACATAAAAATTTCCATCACTTTGATTGCTTAAAACCTTGAGTTTAGAAAGTGAAATACTGATTTTTAAATTGCCCACCAACGGTCAAATATGTGGTTATTTACCGTTTACTTCAGGGTTGCGTATTTTATTTAGATGAAACATAAAAAGCGCATGAAACTATACAGAGTATCATCGTTCCTCTGAGCGTGCTAACAAAGACAATTTATTTTTTCTCGTTTGATCAAATTTGAGGGATCATCAGTAAATGTTCCATTTTCTTTCCGTCTATATGACTTTACTTAAAACGATGCAGACAGTAAGTACTGTACACCTGCAATTGTCCTAGTGTTTTGTTGGTAATACGTAATTAATTTATAATTATTGATTCATCGCTGGGCCCATTTTTCTGACAATGAAAGTTCTATATAAAGCAAAGAATATCAAACATATTTGTTTATTTTCTATTAGTTCATTCAAAGAGGTTTAGAGGATTAAAAAACTCTAAATACCGGACGCTCCTGGTGGTGCGTTTAATTGATGATGCAACAAAAATTGCAAAGAATATAAATACCAATGCTTTGAAACAGCTTACTCTCTAATAATCATCTTTTCAAGCTGCACCTTATACTTCTTGCACTAATGACGATGCAAAAATATATGCGTTGATTATTTACTATGAAAGTTGTTGTATTTAGAGCTGAATACTGAATTGATCAACTCAATTACAAAAAATCGGTCACGTCCGTCATATAATGGGTTACTTCTTATATATCGTTAAATAGCAAACCCCATCAACCAAAACATTGTCGGTAGGGATAAAAGAATGTAAGCTATTTATCCTTCAGTTCAGGCTATTCATTTCGTGATAAATTGTAAACAATGGACAGCGACTAGTTCCAAATGTCATATTACACATATATATATTTACACATTAACAAGATACCTTTAAAGTTTCAGAACTCATGTTGATACTAGATATTTTTAACGCCTTAATTAAAACTCATATTTTGAACAAATTAAACTATTGTGCAATGAACATTTGTCTAGCATAGGTCGTCGTATGATTTGGCATCATCATAGGTGCGTAGCATGTTGTATAATCGACTCAATAACTTACCTCTGATGTTTCTGCTTCGAAACTCTAGCAAGTCGTGTGCAAACTACGTAGTCAGTTCAGCCATACGATCACAGTAGTCTGTGAAACACGAACAAAGTTTGAGGAGTCACTCAGCCTTAGGTAAAAATTCTTTGTTAATTGAAATAAATTGAAAATATGAATGTGTAGTAAACATACCAATATGAACCCAATTTGGTACTGCGTGACATTGTATCTTCCTTGGTCTATGAATTCTTCCGTGTGTTCCTAAGTAATTGTCTAAAAATGACATGAAACAGACATGCTACGCGAAATGATGGATTGATAAACACAGTTGTCCGAAACGTTCTTGGTAACTTATTACATAAGATATTGGCGATAGTTGTCATTATAACTGGTAACCTATCATCATGTAAAGCGCTGGTTGTTCGGTTTTTTGACGACGGCATCGTAAACAATGGGTTATTCACCTTTAACGCGAGTTAATTCTGATACTCTTTTTATCATTCATCTTTTTCAGTTAAAGGTACGTTTCGAAGGATCCTCTATCTAGTAGAAAAAATTCAAAATTTCAATTCCTTCTTAAGGTTTGAGTATCAGTCCTCAGAATATGAAGCTTCTGTTTAATTGCAATCCATAAGAGTTTGATTAGTTTCGCCTGGGCTTCCTACATCTTACATACTTATAAATAGTCCCTCCGAATTGCTTTCGTATTCAAAGCGTCACCATTATATTGGTACTGAAAATCTACATCCACAACATTTATATCAACAGTTATATATAACCAGTCATATGTACCATAGTTATATCGATAGCTGATCAGAGAGATTCATTTCGACACTTCAAATGATCGGTTGATACTAATAGGAACTATCCGAGAATAAATATGCTCGTTTTTAATGTTTACTTATCTGTTATATGTCAACGTTTAGGTTTTTCGGGGATAAGGTTTTGTTTATTTGAAGCGGATTAGAAAAGTTTGTGTGGTTACATTGTGTCTTATTAAGTAGAGAATGATATAAACAGGTAAAACAGTGGTCACATTTGATCACGTTTATAAAATGTAATCACTTCTTTGGCCCCTTGGAAGGCAAAATCGGAGAACTCCCTTGAAGATTCAGCTGAATTCAGTTTAGATTTTCCGTCGGCGATCAAGAATACTCAGGTAGAGTTACGCGTTCTCCTCAAAAACCAATTCCAATATTAAGGATCAATTCCATATAATGATAATGGTACTGAAATACAATAATAAAAGGAGGGAATTGGAGACAAACCTCAAAACGTGAGGTTCCGCCGGAAATCTCTAACCAACAAACAGTCAAGCGTCCACTGGTCCGAAAGACACGTGGTTCAATAGGCGACGGATTAACCAACCGCAAATTGTTCAAGGTCAAGTAAACAATATAGACAGAGCGTTAAAGTTCACAATATCGAAGGTCATTATAGAAAACGAAGATAAAGAATCAACACCGCCCCCCAAGCCAGAATGGCTTCCCTAAGCTATGCGCTGCAAACACCGCATGAGAAAACTGGGAGCAAGCAGAATGATACAATTTACTCTTGCCACAATCGCGCCCGCCAGCATTCTACATGCACGTTGGCGTATGAGCCCCCTATGATTATCCTATTCCCACCAGCAGGCATTTATCTAGGATATATTTCAGTACGACACCATCAGGATGGCTCATTCGGAACGTCCAAAACATACGTAAAACCCAAAAAATCGGACTCTTTTCTAAAGGTTGGCAATAACCTCATTGGCTGCAAACCACTAAACACTCTGTCCTGATCCGTCAAAGTTCCCGAAGATAAACGAACATCACTTGAACCTTCAATCTCCTCAGTACAAATATCTGACATCAGCTGAGCAATAAGGTCAGCAGCACCATCTCTATCATTAATCACCAGCGAGTCAATAGTCTCGCATTCAATTCGCAAGTCCAAACACTTGACCGAAAGATTACGAGTCACGAGCTCCAACTCTGATGATAAATCAACAACAAGATCCTGCAAACGGCCAAGTTCAGCTTCTGTCAATGATAGCACGTAATGAATACCAAACAACTCCGTCTCCCGATCACAATCGAATCGTTTCAACATATTGGTTGGTTCCATTCGAGATGGTAGCTCAATCGTCAATTTACCCTGCCCTCCACACTCGTCCTGAATCCTGAACTTCGATCACTGTCGTTCACTGCACTCATCAACTCATCGGTAGACTAGCTAAATAACTGCGGCACATCCAACCAACACGGTGGTTGTAGTCTCAATTTGTCCAAAGGTAACAATGATTGACGTGCATGAATCTGACTGTTCAAGGCCAATATGAAGGCATCCAAATGCAGCAGGTGCTCCTGTCAACTCAACAGAATCCAAAACAGACATTTCACATCCTTTCACGAAATCGCTCTCACAAACTTCGATCTCATGTAACCCTCCGTTCGAATATACACTGCAAACTTCCGCAACCCGATAGGCCAACAGAACCCGGAGCATATGGATTGACTGAATCTAACCCGAGACACTCAGTTGTCGAATCTGTCAGCATACGACTCCCATTGGATCCTTTTGCAGATAACCCTGAGGCTTCATCCTTAACTGACATCGGTGAAGCGCAACGATTCACGCGTTCTAACTCTGCAACAATTTGATTTCGTTTTTTTAATCAACGGCTTCAATTTGCTCATGTATTTCTCAAACACCGCAAACACCGCAACGTCAACTTCAGCCGGCGAACAGTGATCTATTTGTGCCAAACGACAAAACAATAACTCACAGTTTGCATTTGCTTTGCGCACAACATCCAGTTGTTCACGAAGACACGCATTCCCATCTGGCAGCAACGACGGTTCCCGGTCAAAATCCTCTAATGGTTCAGACACGTCGGTCATTTTAAACGAATGCTGAGAACGCACTTTATCATTCAATGGTAGCGCAACAGGCATGCGATCTGTATGTAACATATCGGTATCCAACGAGGCTCGACGAGCAATACGTGACTCTTCTTCTAGTTCGTAAACATGAGATGCGTTAACTGACGCTAGCAACAAGGTTGAATCTGCTGTACAATCAACTACGGTCGTAAAGCCACTAATATCCGACAACCATTGAACCTGCTGTGTATTCTGCGAAGAGTGGGGTGCGGGCAACCGTGTACGAACCGTCAACGGCGAACTCGTCATCCTGTTCAATTCAATGTTCATCATATCTACCTTTGCCTCTTGCCAAACCATACACGTATTCAGTGGTTCACATTCGCCTTCCAATACTTTGAAATGATTAGTTACGTCATCTTTTTCACCAGACTGCCACGGGTATGACTCTCGCAACCTCACATACGGTGTCTCCGATTCGAACAAACGGCACGTAACCCAAATGCACAACATTCACCATTAGCAATCTCTCTATCCATACACAGGTCGCACAGTTTACAGCTTTCGTATTCTCAATCAATGGAGGTGACATCAACTGAAGCGGGTGTCTTTCAGCAACTAACTGGCTATCAGGATTATGCCTCCAGTCAAAATTCCATGCGACTGGCACGCGGTTTCCACCTTCGATCCGTTCGGACCTACACTCAGTGTCATGTATCACTCTGTGGCGTTCACCTGAAAGAGCCTTTTAAGACTTGCACATTGCCAATTGGTTGACATCGACCACATCAAACTTCGTTTTCAACACCGCAGACGAGGGCTGGCGTAGTGGGTTATCATCGCTCGTTTCGAATGAGCAGCGACAGCAGGTCCCAGTACTGTCCACCCAAGAGCGGTCAGATAGGCATATGGCTCTTTGGGTGAACCTTTACGTTGTTCAAATATCCAATGTGCTTCCGAGACGTTGGTACCAAGTAGAACCGATACGCGACAATCAGGAATATGAACAGGCATTATGTCCGAAAGGTGTGGACCATCGTTTAAAAACAGGTGTATCTGGAATCAATGCTTTCGTCACCGGCAGCGTTTTGATTGTGAATGCTCGTTCGACATTTACGCAACACCCATCATTTAGTGATTCCAAAGCGAAACTGACTGCTGACGTTGCTAGTGTTGATTTTCCATTCAAAGATGTAACTTCTAAAGACGTTGGACACCCTTCTATTCCAAGTTCATTCGCAACATCCTCAGAGATCAAAGTAGTGTCGGAACCACTGTCGAGCAAGGCGTATGTGTCGACTGTACCTCTAGGTCCAATTATTCTCACTGCAACAAATGGGAGATAACTTTTCGGACAATTAGAGTTCATGGAATTCACAATCGCATCAGTGTTACTACCAGCACCTCGAGGATCCATTTCATGAAGCAGCTGATGATGTCTTTGTCCACATATGCTACAGCGAACTGAATTCCTGCAT
>JBBHEA010000063.1:0-42617 GCA_038088235.1 Zacco platypus | reverse complement strand
TTCGGTATACGTTCTTCCGCACCTTCAAAGTGTAAAATGCTTTTACAGGTCTGGGCTGGTCCAAGCCCAACTCTCACCATAGCCGGGAAACCTATAAACCAAGTTGACAAGTTTTAGTATTTAGGTAGTTACATCTCTACCTGTGGTCAACTCTCGGATGAAGTGTCATCGCGCATACAGAAAGCTCGTTTGGCCTTCGCCAACTTGAACCATCTGTGGCGCCGACGCGATATCCGTCTGACTGTTATAGGTCGAGTGTACACCGCGGCTGTACGACCAGTTCTGCTCTACGGTGCAGAAACCTGGCCGTTGCGCACAGAGGATAGACAAAGACTGCTGGTGTTCAATCACCGCTGTCTACGCAGCATTTGTAGAGTCAGCAATATTGAGATCAGACGTAGAGTGCTTGGCAATCACGGTAAAGCACTGGATCAAGTATTGGATCTTCAAAGACTGAGGTGGTTGAGCAACGTGCTGCGCATGTCTCCAGATAGACGCCCTCGGAGTGCATTGCTAGCTGTGATGGGTAGTAATTGGCATCGAGTTAAGGGTGGACAGTCTATGACGGCAGAATGGTATGAAAACCTTAACTGCTGGACTGAGTCGCGTGGGTTGTGTGAGACTACCTGGTTGGGGTCCACGAGATTCACCCACCTTGTGGTTAGAAACTTTAGGTGACATGGCTAGATGCCGCGAACAGTGGCGTTCTTGCATTCATTTTCTTTCTGCTATTTAATTTTCGTTTTTCTTGGCTTTTTCTACTTTCCGACTAGTGTCCGATTGGAAATGCTTGGGACGGCAACCAAACCAATGCACCCATGTGTCCGGATAATGGTTGTTGAACTGAACTGTAAGAGTGTACGGTCAGTTGTTACCGGAGTTCACCACAAAGAGTGGGGTCAGACAAGGATGCCCATCTCGCCGTTTTTGTTCAACTTTATCATTAACCTTATGATGAAACAATCCATCCCTGTACCTCATGCTGATGGAATAGAACTGCTCCCAGGTTGTTCAATTACATACTTAGAGTACGCTGACGATATAGTTCGGCTTGGTACTGATCCAGCAAAAAAGCAACTAATCTTAGGTGATTTAAATAATTGTGCCATTCAGTTCAGTATGCGCTTCGCACCTGCAAAGTGTAAAGTGCTATCGCAAAACTGGGTGGGGCAGCACCCCACTTTAGTACTTTCAGGTGAGCCGCTTGAGATGGTTGACGACTTTACTTATCTCGGTAATCGCATTAACCCCTGTGGTTCAGTTAAGGATTAAATTACTTTCAGAATAATGAAAGCCAGGGCAGTGTTTACCCGATTGAGACATCTATGGCGTAGACCGGATGGCTGTTTATCTCTACAGTGTCGCGTTACGCTCAGTCCTTCTTTATGGATTGGAAACTTGGCCACTTTGAGCAGAAGAAGTTTACCAACTGTCTGTTCTTGACCACTGGTGCTTCCGGAGTCTCGCAAGGGTCTGGTGGAAACACCGCAGAGGTATACCGAATTGTTTTCGGGAAGAACGCGCATTCAATAGATGAAGTGATGACACTTCATAGACTACGCTGGTTTGGTCATGTACTTCGTATGCCTGTCCATCGCCTCTCCAGAAGAGCTCTTTTCGTCAAACCTTGTAGCTGGTGGAAGCGCCCACAGGAATGTTATTGTATGGCTTAGCAGCGTAACACGAAACTACTACGTGCAAACTAAGCCACGCAGGCAATTGCCGTCTTCCTGGATGGGGGCTCAGAGACGAGAGTGATCGGTGCTAAGAAACACTGACAGACATGGCACAGCCACGAAGCCAATGGCGTTCGTGTATCCGAGCTATTGTGTAGAGACACGCAACGCTCAAGGAAGAAGAACGCGCACGTCAGGCCAGATCTGTATTCTGTGTATTGTTCCTAGAGTCAGGTACAATTTAAACAGGACGATCGATTAAACTTGGAAGTAAATCGATAGAAAAGTCCGTACAAAAGAATGTGTAGATAAAATGGAAGATGAATAAACTCTGCACATAACCTCCCCCCTAGAGCGTTGGTAAAATTGCATAAACGCTCGATAAAATATTTCATGTTACTTAATCGGCAAAACGTACCGGCGGTTTACGTATACGTTTAGTGCGGGTAGGATCCAAGGGGGTATGTGTGCATATGGGTTGTGTGGTGTAGGATGTTGATGTGGTATCAATGGGAAGATAAAGAACTGGTTATGTTCAGGATGTTGAAGGAATGGGGTTATTGGTATCCTCAGTATAAGCAACTTCGAGACGATTGAGGCTCACCGTATCCCTGATACCGTGTTTATCCAAAACAAAAAATGTCTCGTATCCCTCACACATTTGAATCCCGATCCAAATACACCGCTGTTTCTGATCACGGATGCTTCGCAAGATGCCATCGATGCAATACACCAGCAAGTTATAAATGGTCAGCCCCAACCTCTATCATTTTTCTCTAAGAGACTTCAACCAGCACCGACACGCTACAGTACGTTTGGTCGAGAACTGCTTGCTATTTACCTCGCCATTCGTCACTTTCGTCATCTTCTAGAGGGCCGTCCTTTTACCATCCTTACGGATCATAAGCCCCTCACGTTTGCGTTGAATGCGAAACCTGACCGATACTCACCACGAAATGTCGTCAACTAGACTTTGTTTCCCAATTCAGCACCGACATCAGACATATAGCTGGTGACGTCAACTACGCTGCCGATGCTTTATCACGTCTTCATGTAAACACCCTTACAACACGTGGAATCCGACTTTCTGATCTAGCGCGACAACAAGCTGAAAACCCAAATTTACGAGTTAATATCCAAAAGCCATCCTTGAAACTGAAAGATATGCCCCTTCCAAATGACGCTGTAATTATTTTGTGATGTTTCTTCTACTAATCCTCGTCCAATTGTTCCAGAATCAGCCCGCCTAGTTATTTTTGATCATTTTCATGGCATATCTCACTCTGGTATCCGAGCCACGTCGAAACTTATAAGTGAACGTTTTGTCTGGCGACACATGTGTACGGATATAGCACAATGGTCCTGAGCTTGCCAGCATTGCCAGCGCAGTAAAGTGCACCGACACACCATTACAGCGCATGGTACCATCTTATCTACCGATGCTCGCTTCCGTCACGTTCACATAGTTGGTCCACTACCTCCATCCAATGGGCTCACACATATTTTGACGTGTATCGACCGATTTACCCGTTGGTCAGTAGCTGTTCCTCTCAGTAGTACCACCTCAGATGCAGTTGCACAGAAATTTCTCGAGGCCTGGATTGCAAATTACGGTGTCCCATCATCTGTCACCACTTATCGTGGTCCACAATTTGATTCAGCTCTTTTCCGCGATCTAACGCGACTTCTTGGTGCAGAACATGTACGGACGACTGCATACCATCCCGCATCTAAAGGCCTTGTAGAACGCTTCCGCGCCAACTCAAATCGTCACTCATTGCTCGTGGTAACCCTCTAAACTGGACAGAAACACTTCCATTGGTTCTTCTCGGAATTCGTTCCACTGTTAAAGAAGAACTAGGTTGTTCTCCAGCTGAGTTAGTTTATGGATCCACGATTCGCCTACCTGGACAGCTAGTTGATACACATCCGCCAGATTCAACTGATTTGTCTGCTTACTTCCAGAGATTACGCAACATAATGTCGCAACTTACTTCCCATCCTCCTTGCACACACAACACACACTCAACACAAATACACAAAGATTACCACTAAAAACCCAAATGAAAACAACCAAGGATGGATAAGGAACTTGTCAAGTCACCTGCTCAGTAACGACGAACAGGATGTTCTAATCAAAGGATTGAACTTCAACGTCAGGGATGCTCCACCCAAACAATACATGGCCAGTTTGGAGTACGCTCTCAAGACAACCGGTATGACAGAAGAAGAAAAACAGCGGATCCGACAGGTAATCTTCCCTGCACTTACGAGAACCAAGAACAACGCAGCTATCTCAAAACAGGAACAGGATGCACTAAAAACGCTTCACACGGACGAAGGAATCATAATCCTACCAGCAGACAAAGGAAGAATGACCGTGATACTATACAAACCGGACTACATCGAGAAGGCTAAAAAACTCCTGGCTGACACAACTACGTACCAAACAATCGACCAAGACCCCACAGTTAGGTTAACAAACCGTATCAACTCTACACTCCACAACCTACAAATCGCACAAGAGCTAACGAAGCAGGAACGTTGGAGGATGAAGGCGGACGACTCTACCCTGGCCCAGTTCTACGGACTCCCAAAGGTTCATAAAGAAGGTATTCCACTCAGACCAATCGTCTCACTCCCGGGAACCCCAACGTACAAACTGTCCAAGGAGCTTTGGCGGAGATTGAGACATTTAACTAATGGATCCGAGCACGTCATCAACAACGCCAGAGAGTTTCTACACAAACTACAGAACGTCAAGATAGATGATGATGAGGTTATGCTGTCTTTTGACGTCACGGCCCTCTTCACATCGATCGACCATACAGTTGCCAAGGAAACAGTGGCAGAACTCTTGCAGAACCACCCAACACCACGGGATCGCTGAGGGCGGAAAGCATCCTTCGGCTACTGGCTCTCTGTATGGACATCCATTTTAAATTCGACGGACAAACTATCGACAGTTGAAAGGAACACCGATGGGATCACCAATATCAGGATTCTTGGCAGAAGCGGTCATGCAACGACTGGAACGCTCGGTACTCCCGGTAATCAATTCAAAATTTTGGATACGCTACGTCGACGACACCTTTGTAATATTGAAACGCACAGACGTCGGAGCGGCCCTCGAACTACTCAACAACACTTTCGAAGACATCAACTTCACCATAGAACCAGAGGAGGACAACGAGCTCCCATTTTTAGACGTGCTAATCAAGATAAAGGCGGATGGGACCCTACAAACGCGCGTCTATCGCAAGAAAACTCACATCGACCAGATTCTCAGCTACCAAAGCAACCACCCGATGAACCACAAAAAGAGCTGCATTCAAACCTTATTCGAGAGGGCGACAACGCATTGCAGCACGACGAGATCCAAGATCGAGGATACTTCAAAACATTGGATACCCAAGGAGCTTCATCCGCAGGAGCATGAGGAGAAAAACCAACGGTCAACGGCAGCAACAACCTACAACAAAACGCTTCACCATCCCGTACATCAAACAGGTGTCAGAAATGACAGCCAGACTTTTCAAGGCGCATGGTGTTCAAATAGCACACAAACCGACAGTTATATTGAGGCGGTTGGTTTCAAAACCAGAGGAAAGAACCAAGAAGCTCGACAAAACCAATGTGGTCTACCAAATCGACTGCAACAACTGCCAGAAGCACTACATTGGACAAACGGGAAGAAAACTATCAACTCGGATTAAGGAGCACAAAACGGCCTCCGTAGACATGACCAGTTCTCTTTGGCTTCTTTGCATGCGGATCAAGAAGGACACCACTTCAACTTAGACTCTGTCAGGATTCTTGCAGTTGGCCGCACAAAGCAAGAGAGAGAGTTTTTGGAGGCGTGGCACTCAACGACCGAATCCATCAACCGACACATTGACTTAGACCCTATCTACACCCCCTTGCGGATTAACACCTCACGCCCCACGATTCAAGGACCCGGGAACATGGGAGCAACGGCCACTCAACCGCACTAGACAACAGAGGCAGAGAGACAAAGCCCACCGGCGTAATTGACTTCAGGTCAAGTGGGAACTTCAATGAGTAATCATCAACACGTTTCAACAGGCACAACGACGTAACCAATTGACGGCTCACAACCATAGTAAGTAAACCTATAAAAGTAGGCTAGAAGCCGCACCAACAGCGCACTGACGATGTCACCCCGAGTGGTGGCGAAACGTTTGTAATCCAATTGCCAAGCCCAGCGAACCAACTTACAATCAATTTCACCCCCTGAGCTACCAACCTTCACTTCTCTATCAATCTATCATCTTGTACTTATGTGTTTGTGCGTGTTGACGGTGTTCGGAAACCACTGCAACCACGTTATGATGGACCGTTCAAAGTGTTAGAGCGACACGAGAAATTTTTTGTTTTGGATATAAACTTCCATGGCGACATGAGGAGGTAGGTTCATTGCAACTGTGATGAACATGTTACCCTGGCTGGTGATTCGTCGGCAAGAGAAAAATATCTCCAATTGTGCAAACAAAAGTCTGGGATCTTGCAAAATGAATTCGGGAGCTTTTAAAGTTAAAGCATTCGCTGTTGTGACCATTTCAGTATCAGAGGAAGTGTTCATGATTAGGCTTGTCGTCAATTAGATGTTATCACGCACCACAGAATTCGATTATCTCGGGTTCACCAATTTGTAGAGACACGCAACGCTCAAGGAAGAAGACGAACTCGTACGTCAGGCAAGATATGTATTCTGTGTATTGTTCCTAGAGTCAGGTACAATTTAAACAGGACGATCTATTAAACTTGGAAGTAAATCGATAGAAAAGTCCGTACAAAAGAATGTGTGGATAAAATGGAAGATGAATAAACTCTGCACAATCGGCTTCAATGCATAGCTTCCAACGCCTCCCTATATCCCACCCAATCCAATAGCTCATGCATTGGGCTGTTACATTTGAACGTCACTCGTCCAATGCTTTTTATATCGGTGAGCAAAGCTGCAGCAGCAGAAATCACCGTAAACTCGGCACATTGTTTCAAAACCGATTGATTGATTGATTGGTTGATTGATTGATTGATTGATTGATTGATTGATTGATTGATTGATTGATTGATTGATTGATTGATTGATTGATTGATTGATTGATTGATTGATTGATTGATTGATTGATTGATTGATTGATTGATTGATTGATTGATTGATTGATTGATTGAGGTTGGGTTTGGCAGTATCCTTCGGGTAATGGAATATCTTATGTCTAGTATTTATTCAGAAGGAAATCCTGGCAGAGGATGTGGTCTATACTTTGTCATGTCCAGGTTTACACTAACGATTCCGGCTGCGATCCCTAGATGTATGGAGTAATTACTTGAGATGCTCGAACATGTGATAATCTATATGAAGTATGACCTGTCTGAGATGGATAATATGAAGTCGTTCGGTTATGTTATTGGTAGGCTCATCCGGTGATAGGTAGACCAGCAGAATCCGTTTATGCATGTTGATTCATGATATCCTTCGGGTAACGAAACGTCTTGGTTTCTGGGTTCCATTTACAAAGTAACTCATTGTTGGGGTTCAGTGTGAGATGTTTCTACATGATTCAAATCTGACGAGTCCAGTTTCGATATCAAGATGTCTGGAGACCTCATTTGAGTGGTTTAAGCTTGCTTTATGCTTTATGTCGACTATCTCCTGTGACAGGATAAATCAGCTCCAATGAGATCCCAAACCGATACCTTCCATGTTCGACGATCCGCTGCCAGTTCGGCGCAGCTAGTCACCCTGGTTGCTAGGCCCTAGCAGAGTCGATTCGTAACTTCAATTGAGTTGCGTGAACTTTCTTATGAGCAACGTCCCCAGCTGTTCTTCGTCGTCGCCGTTGTTGGTTTGAAATCAGGGTTTAGCGAACTCCCCTAAACAATCAACCAATGAACCGTAAGCCCCGTTATAGCTCAGGACACCCGCTTTTGACCTCTCACATTAGCGGTAATGTCTCCAGCCACAAGAAGGCAGTGAGTAGGTCCTCTTTGACAGAGGCTATGTAAGACACCAGGTCAGTGGAATTATTTTATAAGGCACGCAAGTCATGTTCACCCGTTATTTTTTATGCCCGCTCCCGACCTTGCTGAGGCGTTTGGAGGTTCAAGCTGTTGTCATGGCATATGTGGAATGCATGAGATGAAACTTTTAGATTTTTATATTTAGCTTGGTAAGTGATTAATAGGTAGATAGGGTCGATTATTTATGTTGGGTGTTTTTGATATCCCTCGGATAATGAAGCATCTTGGGCTCGCGATGAATTTTTATAGGAATATTGGGTTGGGATTTGATCTGAATTTGTCTTTACGAAGGTTCTCATGAAGAATGTTTATGTACGAGATCTGGCTACCTGTAGGAATGTAGCGACCATCCACTTTCCACTTACTGCACCCCACACAATTGGCACTTGTCGACCTCGACTCGAACTGAACAATTTCACGTCAATCCTTTTCTCACTTTATCTCAACACGCAAAATTAGCTTTGATCTGAAGTGATTTCAATTTCGTACTTGATTTATGTGAAAGTCTAACACAAGCCACTTCAGCACCGCACCAGTTGTTCCAGTTCATGTGTGCATGGTCGCACTACACTGATGCCAAACTGATTCCAGTTCCAATAAATCAAAATGCTCATAACACTCGTTTCACCCATTGTTAGGGTGGATCCGAACACCAACACCCGCACTCGAAATCGATGTAGCATCGCCCCCAAACTAGTCGATTGATTGAATCAAGATAATCGATAATAAACGATGATAGTCGATAATAATCAATGGTCTCGGCTGAACGCTCTTTTGCAAGTGAGCTTGCATTCTAGTGAGTAATAAACTGTTGTGTGGTTGACCCTGCGTTCCTTATGACTACAGGAAGCCACATCTACTTCGTGTCACTTTACAGTCAGTAGCGGCTGTCAAAGCCATACTACTGGAATCATATAAACTGTGAGGTCTCTCATCTAACGTGAATGTATTCCCTGATACACAATGGGGAGAACGGGCACTGAGAGCACGGACTACACCGGAAGCTAAATTAGCAAGAAATAGCAAGGTCCCATTGGTTCACAGAGTTCCTGAACTCAGTAATTTGGATCTCAACGTCAACTGTGCACACGACTGTGCCGAATGGAAGTTCATTCAAGAGATATTTGGCTCGCTGACAACTGCTGTTGATAGGCTCCCAAGATCTGATAACTACAAAGGAACCGGCCCACGTATCTTAAGGATCACCCTACACTCAGAGCAAATGTTAGATAATATACTCACCTTGTGGTATTCCAACAGAAGGAATGTGCCGCCTGAAATAAGACTCCATCCTACCAGCTCAATATCAGCAGCACGCACAGCTGGCCTAACCAATGTAATGGCAAGCACTGTGGCTGCCTACTCTCCACAAATTGTAACAATACACAATGAAAGAAAACGAATAGAAGCACCACCAAGAAACGACAGTTTGCTGGCTCCAACGGAGTCGACACTCTGAATAAAACACCACCGTCATCTTTACTCTCCATAGCAGTTATTCAATGTTTATACACCAATGCACAATGCTTAACTAACAATTTTGAAGACCTACGATACCTATGTGGAGAATACAGTCCAGCTCTAGTGGCTATAACTGAAACATGGTTCAAAGCTAACCTAACTGACAACGAACTAGTCATTCCTAACGTGTTTATTACGTCATGACCGTTCCGGAAGAGGTGGCGGAGAAGCACTGTATTACCGCAACTGTTAATCGTGTGCTAGAATTTGCAACCAAGACCTGTGTTTGCCAGACACCTTGTGGGTGCACTCTGCAGCTAAGAGATGGTGACTTATGTGTAACTGTTCTAATCTACCGCTTACCTACAGCATGTGAAACATTTGATCAAAACCTGCCTGACAGAATGCGCCTCGTGCATAACTCGCCATCGAACCCCGATGCCCATTCTGGGCGATTTCAGCCTACCACAACCACGTGTTCATCAGAGTTATTCACAGCACTCTCTTGGGGGCAGATTTCAATGTTTGTTTGAAGACTTATCACTTTTCAATCATGTCTCCAATTATACCCGCACTAGAGGCAATGACCAACCACCTATTCCGGACCTCATACTTACGAATGACTAGTTTGTGGTAGAACACGTCCTCTATGAACCTCCACTGTGGAAAAGTCACCACATAGTTCTCAGGTTCGATTACGTTTGCTGGGCTGAGAGAGCAAGCGATACATATAAGCTTATGGGGAAGATAAAGTTTTCGGATTGATGAAATCTCTTACCGACTCAGAAGCCCTGAGTACAGAGACTTCCACTGTTAGCACACATTTGGGATCATTTGTACAACGTCTACAAGAACAAGTGGATGCCAGTTCTCAATATATTCCCCGCAGACAAACAGATCACGGGTTTTGCTTGCGCAGTAGAACAAACAAATGGTTAATTCATCGCAATGCTGCATGGTATCAGCACAAATTAACTCGAACGGGTGACAACTAGTCACGCTTCGGTGCGCTTCAAAATAAAGTAACCGCACTGATATGGGAGGGTAAACGACGGCATCAGATTTTACTTTTACAAAATGTGGAGAGTAATCCTAAACTACTCCACCGAATGGTGAATACCAGGTCCAAGGCAAAACCAGGAATTGTCCCGCTATCCACACCCACAGGATTAACCACAAGTGCGCTTCAAACTGGTAATATATCATTTGATTTCTACGAGAAAATATTTGCACCAAAAGAAACTCAGTTAAGAAACGGTCCTGTATACACCATGCCCGATGAAACAGTAATCGATATCCTGTTTGATCCGTAAACATTAGTCCATAGATAACAGTATTGAAAGCAAATACCTCGTCCGGAGTAGATGGGAAAACACCGTCGATTCTCAGAAACTGAGCGCATCAACTCAGTAACCCCCCTAGCAGACTTGTTCCATCACTCCATGAGTGAAGGGTGTGTACCATCTGAGTGGAATTGCAGCATAATATCGCACATATATAAGACGACCAGCACCTGCTCCAATGTCTATCTATCTACCTATCTATCTATCTATCTATCTATCTATCTATCTATCTATCTATCTATCTATCTATCTATCTATCTATCTATCTATCTATCTATCTATCTATCTATCTATCTATCTATCTATCTATCTATCTATCTATCTATCTATCTATCTATCTATCTATCTATCTATCTATCTATCTATCTATCTATCTATCTATCTATCTATCTATCTATCTATCTATCTATCTATCTATCTATCTATCTATCTATCTATCTATCTATCTATCTATCTATCTATCTATCTATCTATCTATCTATCTATCTATCTATCTATCTATCTATCTATCTATCTATCTATCTATCTATCTATCTATCTATCTATCTATCTATCTATCTATCTATCTATCTATCTATCTATCTATCTATCTATCTATCTATCTATCTATCTATCTATCTATCTATCTATCTATCTATCTATCTATCTATCTATCTATCTATCTATCTATCTATCTATCTATCTATCTATCTATCTATCTATCTATCTATCTATCTATCTATCTATCTATCTATCTATCTATCTATCTATCTATCTATCTATCTATCTATCTATCTATCTATCTATCTATCTATCTATCTATCTATCTATCTATCTATCTATCTATCTATCTATCTATCTATCTATCTATCTATCTATCTATCTATCTATCTATCTATCTATCTATCTATCTATCTATCTATCTATCTATCTATCTATCTATCTATCTATCTATCTATCTATCTATCTATCTATCTATCTATCTATCTATCTATCTATCTATCTATCTATCTATCTATCTATCTATCTATCTATCTATCTATCTATCTATCTATCTATCTATCTATCTATCTATCTATCTATCTATCTATCTATCTATCTATCTATCTATCTATCTATCTATCTATCTATCTATCTATCTATCTATCTATCATGGTGAAACCATTTACTAAATGTACGGTGATTTCTGCTGCAGCAGCTTTGCTCACCGATACAAAAAGCATTGGACGAGTGACGTTCAAATGTAGCAACCCAAGGCATTAGTTATTGTAGTGGGTGGGATAAAGCCAGGCGTCGGAAGCTATGTATTCAAGGCGATAGATTGGATGCACGAACGCCAAAGGCTTGGTGGTTGTGCCATGTTTGTCAGTGTCTCTAACCACCGATGACTCTCGTCTTGGAGGCCCCATCCACGAAGAGGGCAGTTGCCTGCATGTAGTCGTTTGCATGTTACGCTGCCAAGTCACAAATTGACCTCTCTGTGGGCGCTTCCATCAACTATAAGGTTTGGCGAAAAGAGCTCATCTGTGGAGGCGATGGATAGGCATACGAAGTACATGACCATGCCAGCGTCTTCTATGAAGTGTTATCACTTCATCTATTGAATGCGTCTTCTTCCCGAAAACAATTCGGTGTACCTCTGCGTTACTTATACGGTGTTTCCACCAGGCCCTTGCGATTCTCCGGAGGCACTAGTGCTCAAAAACAGACGGTTGACGAACGTCTCCTGCACAAAATGGTCATGTTTATGACCCATAAAGAATATCTAAGTGTACCGCAGAACTGATAAGGTAGGATAAACTACGGCATCAGTTTTTACTTTCACAAAAAGTGGAGAATAACCATAAACTACTCTGCCGAATGGTCAATACCAGGTCCAAGGCAAAACCAAGAATTTCCTCGCTATCGACACCTGCAGGATCAACCATAAATGCGCTTCAAAATGCAAACCTATTAGCCGATTTCGAAGAAAAAATATTTGCACCAAAAGAAACTCAGTTTAGAAACGGTCCTGTATACAGCATGCCCGATGAAACAATAATCGATATCCTGTTTGATCCGTATACACTAGTCCATAGATTATAGTCATTGAAAGCAAATACCTCGTCTGGAGTAGATGGGAAAACACCGTCGATTCTCAGAAACTGAGCGCATCAACTCAGTAACCCCCCTAGCAGACTTGCTCCATCACTCCATAAGTGAAGGGTGTGTACCATCTGAGTGGAAGTGCAGCATAATATCGCACATACATAAGACGACCAGCACCTGCTCCAACGTCTTTTTGCCAGATGCGAACCACGAGTCACCAGGAATCATGACTACCTTCTAACAGTACAGCCTTCACGAGTGAATTTTCAAAGACGTTTCTTTGTGGTCCGTGTGTGTTTTGTCTGGAATTCTCTACTTCAATACGTTACTCATTCTCCCAACTTCAACTTAGTCAAAACCTATTTAGATGCATTCATTTCGACAAAAGTAATAATTGAGCCTCTGCACCATAAATAACTTTCTCACTTATTTCACACATACATTTTCGTTTTTATTGTATACATATTACATACTTCCAGCCTGTGATTATTGTGAAACTAATTGCTTCCTATACCATTAAAACCTTGAATTACCGTAAATTACCTTGAATTAAAGCTGCATTTGAGCTGAGGATTATAATTACAGTAAGGTTATGTCACCCACGCATTGAGATCACTGCCCCACCATATTTCATCGGTTACGGTGTATCAGAATCCGCACCACACTGGCTCCAAACACCCATGCATTGTGATCGCCGTTCAACGATGCGTCCTCAGATGACTCTTGTGATCGTTGATCCACAAAACTTTAACTAATTCTCCATCCATTAGTTGGCATCTCATCTACTCGCGGACCAAACAACCTCACTCACAGGCAACGGACAGCAGGTTAAAGATGCCATGAATATGAATATGTAATGAATAGTGTAGCCCTTAAATTGCACTCAATCGATAGGTGATTGTCTATATTGGTTTACAGTGATAATGTAAGTATATAAAATGAATACACAAATAATGCAGTATAATAATAAGTTGACTTATCGTTTAGTGTTGGTTATTGCAGAGCTCTGAATGATGACCAGACGCAGGATGTGTTCTCCTTTCATTGATAATGCTACTCATGTTTCTTAGTTGTGAGTAAGGTTGTTTGATACGCGAGTCGATGCGACGTCAAATGGCGGAAGGAAAATCAGTTGAAGCCTCGTGGATCAACGATCGCAAGAGTCATTTTAGGAAGCATTGTGGAATGGCAATGTCAGTGCATGGGTGCTTGGAACCAGTGTTGTGCACAGTTTGATGCACTGGGACTGAAATTTGTTTAACACCTGCGTGGAGCCGTGATGACATAGGAGAACCGGAACAACTCGTGCGCTGCTGGAGTAACTTAAGGACTTACACGAAGCGTTTGAAATTATAAAAATTCGCCGGCTATAGTGGTTTATGTGGAATGGATAGTGTGAAGTCGGTAGATAATATTCTGCGAGAGCTACTGAGGTGCACAATAGACCAACATATTCGGTAGATTTTTGTTCAGATTTCTCAAAATTTCTTACGGATGATGCAACATTTTGTGTCTACGATGCATTCAAGAAGAAATCGCGGGCCGGGATTCCGTTTCGATTCACTTTTGACAACGTTCTCACGTTCTCTCTCGATTCCTGGAGAGCTCGCAATAGGGTTTAAACTTATTACCACCTGTTTGGTATCGTGGTATATGTAAGATAAAAGGAATGAAATTCTTAAATTTTTATATGTAGGCTTACGGTGATTAATAGGCAAACAGAATCCGGTCATTCATATCGACTTTGTAATATCTTTATGGTAATGTCATCTTGTCTCGAATGAATTTGTAAGGAAATCCTGTTTTGATATCAGGTTTCAACTTGCCTGACTCACACGAACGTGTTCGGGTTCGCTGCCTGGATTCCCGCAACCTCACGAACCACGATGGTTCAGTGGTAAGAGCATTGAATTCATAATCGGAATGTCCCCGGTTCGAATCTCGGTGAGCTGTTGAACTTCATGTGCTGCTGTCTAGGCCTGAACAATCTGACTGAATCGCAGTCCTTGTGCAGCCTACGTGTTGCATTGCAGCATGCAACTTAGGGATGTGACAGCCATTTGATTTATATATTTTATATAGGACTCACATTGAGGAATATGTCAAAGTAGCATGAAGCGAGCACTTAATTCTATGAACTATTCACGTATTTGCAACAGGAAGTAGGCAATGTGGAACGCCGGCACCTCGTGCATTGTTGTCTCCGATGAAATCCACTTCGTGTTTTAAGGTCAATGTAACCGATGATGTGAGGTCTGTTTGCGTTCCATCTCATTGTGTCTCATACACAATTCCTCGATTGCATCACACAGCCAACGCAGTGATGTGTAAGCGGTAGATAAAAGCTAAGGCAGTGTACTCACAATGGCTTTTGAGAGAATACTAGGGCTAATGGAACATTCTGCGACTAGTATGTACTAAGATTTGTGTCAAGTTCCTTGTTGTAATACAGGGGTTGGTACCCTTTCGAAGTGAGAGGGCCAAATAGCTATGCAGTGTGTAGGAGTAGGACCGTATGAGGAATCAGTAATGCCTGTCTGAAGGTTGGCAAGTATGCCATCCAAAGTGTTGACTTGGCTGACTTGGTTGATTGATTGATTGCTTGATTGATTGATTGATTGATTGATTGATTGATTGATTGATTGATTGATTGATTGATTGATTGATTGATTGATTGATTGATTGATTGATTGATTGATTGATTGATTGATTGATTGACACAGCTCTTTGAACCAGTGGGGAAGGCCGCATAACTAGGTAACCCAACCATCTCTCCATTTAATATTCGTGCTATTGTGTGGATGGGATCATACGGCGTAGAGGCGCGTTTCTAGGGTGGTGAATGGGGGCTCCCTTATATAAAGGGTACAACGATATACGAATGTGTCGCGAACCAACATGGACTAAGACGGGGGTCGGCAACCCACGGCTCGCGGACCACATCCGGCCCGCGGGTGATTTTCGTCCGGTTCGCCAACCTAACTCCTGGGCACTAACTGTATAATTAGTATCGAATAAAATACAATAGTTTGTAGAATTCGTTCATTGGTCATCCACAGCGACTCACACGAATGTTTTCTTCGGGTTGATCAGTTACTTACGAGTCGAGACACGAATTTGAACTTCCAAGATTTTAAACACATCCATCCTGTCTCTCGTACACAAACGCATACGCATGCACGCCAATATTAAACGCGCTCGCTCACGAGCTTTTAGCCCTGTATCAGACCGAATCTAATGCTGACTTCTACAAAAACATGTATTGCCAAGTGGAGTGTATGAAAATCTCTAGAATAATGCGAAACTGACGGTATCATTATTTAAAGTACATACGTCTGTTGACAACTGTTTTTGAAAATGAAATATACTGAAAATAATTTAAAAACAACGTCGTGTGATGACCACATGAATCATGTTGAATGAAATTGAATTCCTTATCTCTCTTTAAATATGCACAACAAGATAGTTTTATGGATAGAACGGTAGGACGGTAGAACTTAGTGAAAATTAATTTAAAATATATACAAAAAATCATGTTTATTAAACATTCTAGTAACAAACCACAAAGCGGAAGCGAATAAAACAAGTATGTTGCAGTAGCAAACATAATCTTCAGTTACACCGGATCAGGTGCGGCCCACCTGCTTCCTAAAAGAGCAAATATCGTTTTACGTTGCATTTAATAAAATGGCCCTCCTCCGAGTCACTGGATAGCTATTTGGCCCTCTAATTCCAAATGGTTGCCCAACCCTGGTCTAAGGGAAGGAAACCCTGACAAAAAACACTGGTCATCCTAGTGAGAGGGTTGGGCAGAAGGCTTACAACCTTCTACCGTAAAAAAGAATTGTTACGGACACCATGGACATTACAGATGGAAATAACCAAGCCAGTGTTGACACTATGACATCGTGGGAAACTCGATGGCCGACGACATGTATAGTAAAACCCAAACAAGAACTCTTCTTTTGGGCATTGGAATGTCAGAGTATGTACAAAATGGGAGCAGCAGCACAGATTGCCAGAGAGAATGATTAGTATAAACTGGACCTGCTTTTGATCAGCGAGTTCAGATGGACAGGAGCTAACAGTCGGTCATTCAGTACTGTATACTGGGGGTGAGGAACTGCATGAGGGTGGAGTTACCACACTGACCAGACACAGAAAAGAACTTGATGGAGTGGACACCCATCAGCAGTAGGATAATTATGGCAATAAGGCATACGAAGGACATGGCCGAGCCAATGTAGCCTGTGAAGTGTTATCACTTCACCAGTCGAGTGCGCGTTTGACCCGAAGACCAATCGTCGGACCTCTGCATTGCTTATACGGTGTTCCCACCATACTCGGGCAATGCTTCGGAGACAACGGTGGTCAAACACTGACAATCGGCTAATATCTTCGGCTCGTAGTGGCTAAGTTTCGGAGCCGTAGAGAAGAGTAGAGCGTACAGCGGCACTGTACACTCTACCCTTGGTCTGCAAGCTGACATCTGGGCTACGCCACAGATGTCGGAGGTTGGCGAAGGCCGCTCTGGCTTTTCCGATCCGTGAAATGATTTCATCTTTCACCGTGCCACCAGGGCATATGCGGCTTCCGAGGTAGGTGAAGTCGTCAACCACTTCAAGCAGTTCACCTGAAAGTACCAGAGATGGATTAGTTCCAACCCAGTCTTGTAATAACACTTTGCACTTTGCAGGTGCAAAACGCACACCGAATTGAGCGGCAGAGTTATGCAGGTCCCGTGGGATCTTCTGCATTTGATCAGGGTCCGTACCCAGCATAGCTATATCGTCTGCGTACTCTAAGTCTGTGATAGGGTGACCTGGAAGCAGTTCCACCCATCAGTATCGCGAGGGATGGACTGTACGAGTAAAAGGTCAATAACAAAATTGAAGAGAAATGGTGAAAGGGGACACCCTTGTCTGACACCACTTGTTGTGGTGAATTTCGATGACAGTTGACCATAAACTCTTACACAGCCTTGTGAATTAGTGTATAAGGCTTGTGAGAGTTTCAGGAATTTGGGCGGAACAACACTTAGTGTCAAACAATTCCATAGTGATCGGCGATTCACAGAGTCGAAAGCTCCCTTGAGATCGAGGAAAAGAACCATCGTAGGGCGCCTAAAGCTGTGGCGCTGGTCTAGGATTTGTCGGAGGTTGAAGATGTGGTCAATGCATCCTCGTCCAGGACGGAATTCACTCAGGTTCTCGCGTGTCTGCTTCTCACGGTACGGCGTTAGTCTCCGTAAAATGAGACCAGAGAGTACCTTGGAGGCAACTGACACCAGGCTAATGCCTCGATGGTTTTTGCATACGGTCCGCGCACCCTTCTTGAAGGTTGGTATGATGGTGGATTGGTTCCATTACTCAGGTGTTTTTTCTTCAATCCATATACGCTGCAGTAATCGTGTCAGACTGACTACCAGTTCATCGCCATCTTCCTTGGATGCAAACCGTCAGGACCGGCAGCTTTGTCCTGTTTCAAAATCGATATTTCACGTCGGACTTCGTCTTCCGTTGGTGCGGTTAGGATAACATCCCATATAGGTTTGGTAGATCCTTGTAGAGGTTGTGATGTAGGTGGCCAGTTAAACTGTTCTCCAAAATACTCGGCCCATCGTTCAATACGACGTTTTTGTGAGAAGATGGTCGAGCCATCTTTTTCGGTGATGGTTTCGCTTACTGATGGCTTTTTCGGACCGGTGGAATGGATTAACCGATACAGGGCGCCAGTATTACCAGATGAGAACGCCTTCTTCATTGCCTGAGCCTTGTTCTTCCACCAGTACCCTCTATCTCTCCGGAGACTCCTCAAGATTCGCCGTTTGAGATTTTTACGTGCCGTGTCATAGCTGTTGTTTGCCGGTATAGTTGTCCAGGCTTCAATAAGGGCGGCTGAACGGGTCGAGATCCAGTGTTCATTTGGTCGTGTGGCAGCAAGCGAACAGGTTGCTCTGAAGGCTGAAATGATTGCTCCTTTGATATTTTTCCATTGATCTTCTAATTGACCAAGGTTATATCCACTGCGTGAAAGATTTTGAGCTAGCTCAATTCGATATCTTTCGGCTACGTCGGTTGATCGAAGTTGATGAACGGAAGCTCCATCTTTCCGCTTTTTGCGTCCATCCGGAAAGTTGATGGAAATTCATACTCGTACTAAGGCGTGATCGGAGTCCAGAGGTGTACGCCAAAAAGAGCGACAGTCTTGAACTAAAGCTCTCCATCGATAGCTAACTGCTACGTGGTCAAGTTGCGTCCATCGCTGACCTGGACACGGAGGTCGCCAGGTAACTCGTTGCGATCGTTTGTGCTGGAAGTTTGTGGACGTTAGGAATAGGTTATGGTCCACGCACAGTTGTAGAAGTCGTTCTCCGTTGTCTGTGCGCTCAGCATCGACTCCGAACCGACCACCAAGATGTGATTCATCAGAGCTAATACGTCCAACTTGGGCATTCATATCGCCGGCAAGGATTATGATGTCAGAGCTCCGTGCTGATCGGAGCAGGCCTGATAGGTTTCGGTGGAAATCGTCTTTCTCAGTTTCAGCAGAACAAGCTGTGGGAGCATAAGCCAACACGACAAATAGGCACCAGGTACTCTTTCGTTTGGCGTTTACCTTGATGGAGCCACTCAACCGAACGGCACACAAGCGACTATTCACTGGGATCCAGTCCAGCAGAGTAGCTTCGGCTCTGGGACTAAGCACAATACCCACGCCGTTGGTACCACGTGCCATTGCGGCGGGGTCAACGATAACCCAAGTGTGAACTGCGAGAAACCAGGGGGTAAGTATGGGGCAGTGAGATGCAGTAATGAGGTGGAGTCTTGTATGCGGGTTTCGGAGACACAGCACACGTCAACTTGAAGTGAGCGTAAAGTTTTGGCTAGAGAGGCCTGTTGTCCTATCTGACGAAGAGTACGGACGTTAAACGCTGCTAAATGGAACGGTTGCTGTGGGTTGAATAAATGTTGGATGTTTTGTATTTCCATTGAAAATGTCTGGAGCGAGTTGGTATGGGGAATACCGGTGAGCGAAGAGCTACGAGGGCGAATGATACTTCCCGGTTGCCCAGGCCGAAGAAGAGGGTTTGATTCAGGTACCCTACCTTTAGCCTTTGACTTAAAAGTCTCACACACAAGGCAGCAGGATGAGATGGGTTTTTCTTTGGGAACCCTAACCGGAGCCTTTGACTTAACAGTTTGATCCGCAAGGCAACGGGATGAGGTGGGTTTTTCTTTGGAGACCCTAACAGGAGCCTTTGACTCAACAGTCTGTACCGCAAGGCAGCGGGATGAAGTGGGTTTTTCTTTGGGAACCCTAACCGGAGCCTTTGACTCAATAGTCTGATCCACAAGGCAGTGGCGTGCTGTCGGAGCCGCACCAAGCTCTTTACAATTACCTCTAGAGTTTCGACCGTATTGGATAATGCGCCGGCGATTACGGTCAACCGTTGGGCGATCGGAGTATTCGGTTTTTAGGGTCGACCTATTCTAACCCCTCCTTCCCTCAGGGAAGGCAGCATCGCTGCTTCCATGAATATGGAAATGCTGGTCGCCTGGAGGAAACACCTTACTGCTTCCACACTCCTGGCTCAGACAGCAGTACGACTTCACCTCCAGACCGCCCCTCACTGTGAATGCTCACAGTAAGAGAACTCGCTGCTTTTAGTCTGACTGCTCTCCTTTGGCCTTTCTGGCAAGGTTGAACCTATAGGAACGGCGTTCCTTCCAGTTTAGCCCACAGGGTCATTGCAGTGCGGAAGCCTGACCACCACGACAAGGTAGCCGCTATCGGTCAGGGCCCAATGGAGGTAATCCGTGTTGGATACCATAGTCCAGAGGGGCGCTGATATGAACAGTAACCATTACTTGGTGAAAACGAAAATCAGACGTCGAATCGGCACTAACAGAAACAAGCAGAATGTTAAACCAAGAATGGGTGTTGAATGACCGAAGGATGCAGAAACGAGAAAGACATACACGGATGCTGTCAGAAGTAAACTAACACAACGAAATGAAGAGAGCTATGAAAATGATAACCTAAATACAATGTGGGAGTAGCAGTGGAAGGCTAATGTGTGTGGCTGTAATGGGAGGCCTATGTGAAGGGTCGCAGAGGAAGGCCATGGTTACAGGATAGGAAAGAATAACACGTGGATTAGTTATGCAACTTTCAGAATAGAAATAATGTATAAAGAAATAAAGAGCAAAATTCACAGTATAAAATTTGAAAGAATCATGAACAGGATGAAAGAATTCTACAAGAAAAGGATAAAGAAGTCAAGAAGAACATCCAGGAATACAAAAGAAGTTGGATGAAAGAGAAAATATAGAAGACACAGAACACAGCATAGAATGGTGGATAAACAAATAACAGATCAGTATCACAAAGACTCGGTTGCAGTTTAGAGCAAAGACTGGAAGCTACTAAAGAGGGAATAAGAAAGATTAAACAAGTGGAAACAAAACTTCTAAGAAGTGCTGAACAGAGAACAGCCTTCAGTTCCACCACAAATTGGAGAGAGTGTGAGGGAAGAAGCACTTCAGATTCCAACAGATGCGCCTTACTTACTGAACTTAATACCCTATGTGCTAGGAATCGCATCAGACCCGGGCATTTTCGTTCTATTGTTTGCTGTCTTCGGCCGTTTATCGAACAATCCCCACGAAGACCACTTCGTTCAATCTCTTTCCGTCACAACAGTTCTGCGCCATGTTGTGTTCGGACTTCATGTTCTTCTTTTCCTATCTGGATTGCATCTCAGAGCATCAGCACAGTCACTGGTTGGAAACCTTTTAAGGACATGACCAATACAGTTCCATCTTCGTCTGCTTACTTCAACTCGGATGCGCTCTATCTTCGCTGACTCCATTCCCCTCTCATTGGCCAAATGTTGTTGCCGGTGAATTCTGAGGATTTTTCTCAAGCACTTGTTTTGGAAGGTATCCAGTTTTATCTCTTCTTTTTGGTCATATTCCATGTTTTGCATCCATCAGTAGCACAGAGAGAACGAGAGTCTTGAAAAATATTACCTTGGTCATCCTTCCAGTGTCTCCGGAATAAAATACTTTGGATAGCTTGCGAAAAGCTGCACTCGCCAGAGCCATTCTCTTCTGAATACCAACTGTACTGCCACCGTCATGGGTCACTTCTGCACCAGGGTATATGAACCGATCCACTTCTTCTACATCAGTTCACCCTACACGCAGTGTATCTACCTTCTCACTGTTCACCTTAATCATCTTGCATTTCTGGGTGTTCAGCTTGAGACCAACACTTTTTGCGTTTTCTACCAGTCTTATGATATTTGTTTGGAGTTGGTCGAAAGTAGATGACAGTAGGGCTATATCGTCAACAAAGTCTAGGTCCTTAAGTACCGTGTTGAAGTTCCATCTTATACCCGTTTTCATATGCTCTATCGTCCGCCTCATAACGAATGATCATAATAAACAAAACCCCAACATGCATCAGCCTTGTTTGACTCCAGTTATCACGTGGAACCATTCTGTTATCTTTCCTTCATCCATCACTGCGCACTGAAAGTCATCGTATAGTGCTTCGATGATAGTGATTAGTTTGCATGGTATACCATATTTATTCATGATCGCTAACAAACTTCCTCTGTCAATTGAGTCAAAGACCATTTCGAACTCTTCGATGTCGATGTGTCGGTTGATGGACCCATGAGGTTGATTGCTATACCTCTAAGAACGCTTTGTTTTGTGTTTGCAAATTCGAGGATTCTAAATGTTTCAGCGTCCAGGTGTGTCCGTCTTAGTCCATTTGTAGCGATGCAAAGGAGAAACCGGCATCCTTACGGCGAGCATCTTGATGTTCAGTTGCTCAACATCTAGTTATGGTTTAACTTTCTTCTGGCTCTTGTAGGTGCTGAGTCGCAGTTTGATTATTGTCTTCACTAAGTAATGGTCAATGTTCACATCAGCAAACATCTATACTATGGCATCCAACACGCAGTATCTCCATTACCCGCTGTTCATCAGGTAGTCGATCTGGTTCCTCACTGTTCCGTCTGCTGATACCCATGTTACTTTGTGAATATCCTTGTGCGCAATTAATGTGCAAGTTATGACAAGACCATTAATCTCACAGGATTTGTACAACCTTGCATCATTCTCATTCCTTGTTCCGAGCCCTTGAGTGCCCATTATTCTTTCGTATCCTTTGTTGTTCTTACCAACTTTCAAGTTCAAGTCTCCATCACGATGATTATGTCTTGTTTGTTGCACTGGTCTACAGGCTGCTCCAACATCCCATAGAACTGTTCATTCTCCTCATCAGCTCTCTCGTTATGAGGAGCATATCCTGTCTCACTATCCGTCTTCTGAATCGAGAATAAAATATTGCCATTATTATTCTACTACTGATGGGTGTCCACTCCATCAAGTTCTTATCTGTGTCTGGTCAGTGTGGTAACTCCACACTCATGCAGTTCCTCACCCCCTGCATACTTACTTGTACTTGTAACGGCGTTCTCCACGTGTGGATCAGCCGGCCTCGTATGAGGTTTCGTGGGAATTGTGGATACAGATGGAGTCCCCAGCACCATCTGGCATTTTTGTTCGAGGGTGCACCTCTAGCCTTTGCACAACCAAGTGCGCCCTGCAAGGCAGCAGTAGAAGAGCGGTGAGTCGTCGAACAGGACCGCCATCTTGGCTGGTGGATCACTTGGATCTCATTCACCCAGTCCGCCGGAGCTGTTCTTCGTCGTCGCCGTTGATGGTTTGGAATCAGGGTTTAGCCAACTCCCCTAGACGGTCAACCAAAGGACCGTCAGCCCCGTTATAGCGCGGGACACCCGCTTTCGACCTCTCACTTTAGTGGAAACGTCTCCAGCCACGAGAAGGCAGTGAGTAGGACTTCTTCAGCAGAGGCTTTGTGAGACGCCAGGCCACTGGAAGTATTTTATAAGGCACGCAAGTCAGCTTTACCTGTTACTTGAAGTACCCGCTCCCGACCATGCTGAGGCATTTGGAGACCCCCCTGCATACAGTACTGAATGACCGGCTGCCAGCTTCTGTCTACCCGCTCCTGTCCATCTGAACTCGCTGATCCAAAGCAGGTCCAGTTTATAATGATCCATCTCTCTAACAATCTGTGCTGCTGACCCCATTCTGTACATACTCCTAACATTCCAGTGCCAGATGGAGAGTTCTTGTTTGGGTGTTACTATCGATGTCGTCGGACGCTGTGCTTCCCCACGTCGTCATAGTGCCAACATTGGCCATCTCAGCTTCACCAAGTTATTTCTATCCGTAATGTCCATAGTGTTTGCAATAATCTTATTTACGGTAGAAGGTTGTAAGCCTTCTGCCTAACTCCGTTATTAGGTGGACCAGTGGTTCCTGTCAGAGTTTCCTCCCCTAAGAGTCGTTGGTTCGTGACACCTTATTCGTATATTTGATGTACCCCTCAAATGAGGGATCCCCAATCCAACACCAAAACGATGCGTCCCTACGCGTTATGGTCGCAGCGTGAAGTGATAAACCAATTCCATTGCTAGAAAAGAATTGAAAACATCTTTGTTACATGTCCTTTCACATACATTAATGCTAGTCCTCCGAAGAATATCACTTCGTTCTCTCTCCAGCTTGCCTTTCCTACTCGACTTTCGAGCTTGTCAAATATGTTAACTTCAGCCTCGACTGGAGCTGTTTCGTTGGTCTCACACCACTGAAACTCAATTCGCTTGAATGCAACTGAATTCTCAAATACGGGGAGTTTGAAAACTAACGGGTGCTGTTGTTTACTGTGATTCTTTAATAATGAGAGCGAAGATCGAGATTTCCGTAAATTTTAGCTGCTTGTGAACAAAGTGAATTTACGACAACCCTCAGTCGTATTTTGCCTAATATTAGCTTCACTTTTGATACTGTTGATAATGGAGGCAAAAATGGATACTGATAAGACTTGTGTTAGTACTTCCTCAATGCTACATTGTTGAATGAATCTAGTGCTGCAGTTAAGATATAGCTTAACTAAAATCCACTAGATTTGAGGAAGATATAGTTGAAATGAGCTGCTACATGGTAGCCCCAACGGTGAAAGTAGGAATCTCTGTAGATAACTGTTTGGCCAAACCAAGTAGGACGCTTAACCTGTGGTGGAGTATGTGTATATATTCACGAAATCAACGCAAATAATTCCAACTCATAGATCGTGCTCAACAGTAACAATAATTTTAACGTTCAAAATGCAGAGTAAAAATAACGGCGTACATCCGAAAAACAACGGCGTTAGAACAGCATAGTTCGGAGATGCCTGACACCTGACGCCACACAACACACTCACTTGCAAGACGCATGAAGCTTAAGTGTATCGACACAATTCAAAATGTGAAAAATTATAGCATACGGACGTGCACTGGTGAAAGCGTGTATGTCCTGATAAATTAATGAAACACGAAAATATACAAATAGATATAAGCCCAAAAGGGTTTTGTAACAATATTGTGTAGGTAGGTCCTACAATACTCCCCGCCAGTGTGATTGCGGCGAAACACTCGGTGAAAATGCTCGAAATTGAAACATAAGTCACAAGTTTCAATCTGGAAGACGTTTTGGCCAACGCACGTGTCGTCCGGAACGGGTGGAACGGGGTTCAATAGCGGACGGTGGGGATTTGGTTTGTTGGGTTAGTGGTGGACTGTCTTGATTGAAAGTTGGTTAACCGTCTGCATCCCATGCTCCTCAAGGAAGGTGGCAATGAGTTGGTAAGCAGTTTGACGTGACTACTGCAACGTTATATGGAACGAAAAAAATACCGGAGGAATGGAGTGAATCCATCATCATACCAATCATCAGGAAGGATGCGCGAACCTTATGTGAAAACCATCGAGGTATTAGCCTGGTGTCCGTATCCTCCTAGGTACTTCCTGGTTTCATACTACGCAGAGTATTATCGCTCCGAGAGAAGAAGATACACAAGAACCAGAGTGGATTTCACCTGGACGAGGATGTATTGACCATATTTTCACTCTTTTACAAATTCTGGAGCAGCGCCACAGCTATTGGCGCCCAAAGATGGTTCTCTTTCTTTATCTTAAGGGAGCCTTCGACTCCGTGGATCGTGGATCTCTTTGGGAATGTTTGAAAATTAAAGGTGTTCCACCCGAATTTCTCAAACTCTTACAAGCCCTGTACACCAACTTACATGGCGCGTAAGGGTATATGGTCAGTTGTCACCTGAGTTCACCACAAAGAGTGGTGTCAGGCAAGGTCGCCCACTCTCACTTTTTCTCTTCACTTCGTCATCGATCATATCCTTGAGCAATCCATCCCAGCTGATGGTGACGGAGTGGAACAGCTGCCAGGTCGTCCACACTCAGACTTAGAGTACGCGGATGTATAGTTCTGCTTGACACGTAACCTTCACAAATGCAGGTAATTTTAAACAAATTACATAACGTTGTCATACAATATGGTATACGCTTTGCACCTGTGAAGTGTAAAATGCTTCTGCAAGACTGGATTGGATCTCATCCGTCTATGGTACTTGCGGATGAACCACTTGAAGTGGTTAACGACTCCACTCACCTCGGTCGCCGCATCTGCTCTGGCGGCTCAGTGAGCGATGAAATCACCTCCCCAATAGGGAAGGCCAGAGCGGCTTTCGCCAACCTCAAACATCTTTGGCGTAGACCGGATGTCAGTTTGTCGATCAAGAGTAGAGTATACAGTGCATCTGTACGCTCTACTCTTTCTTACTGAACAGAAACTTGGCCACTAAGGGTCAAAGGCATCCGCCGACTGTCTGTGTTTGACCACCGTTGCGTCAGAAGCATTGCTCGAATATGGTGGGAACACCGTATAAGTAATGCACTAATTCAATCGAAGAAGTGATAACACTTCACAGACTACGCTGGCATGGCCATGTGCTTCGTATGCCTGTTGATTGGCTCAGAAAAGCTCTTTTTGCTCAACCTTGTACTCGGTGGAAGCGTTCACGGCGAGGCCAATGTGTGACATGGCAACGAAACATGAAGGTAATGGCTCACACACTAAGTCGCGTTGTTACTTGCCGTTCGCCTGGATTGGGACCCCGAGATCATAGTCATTAGTGGTTAGAAACACTGGCAGGAATAGCTCAGTCACACAGCCAGTGACGTTCATGTATTCGAGCTATTGCCTTCAAAGTATAGCTCCTCCATCCTTTTCCCATACTCCCTAACCAAGTTTTGAGCTACAATACTCAATGCGCAGCTCTCCAACTGCAACCTATATCGACGAGCAAATCTGCCGCAGCAGAAACCACCGAACATCCAGTACATGGTTTCAACGCTGAACATGATGATGATGATGATGATGATGATGATGATGATGATGATGATGATGATGATGATGATGATGATGATGATGATGATGATGATGATGATGATGATGATGATGATGATGATGATGATGATGATGATGATGATGATGATGATGATGATGATGATGATGATGATGATGATGATGATGATGATGATGATGATGATGATGATGATGATGATGATGATGATGATGATGATCTGTGAGAAATCCGGTTTCCAACTAATCGGGTTTCAATCTGTATACAGAAATAGTATCTTTGCATCCTGAACGCTGCAGTATAAATATTTAGTACGTCGTTCAAGCACTCTGAAGTTTCCTTCTTAAAGAGGTGTTACAGGCTTTGCTGGCGCATCACGATGCACAAAGACGTACTCACGACTTTACAAATCTGAGGAATTTTGTTTCTGCCGTTGATGTGGACGTGTAAAAATGAACCGTAAACAAGACATAGAAGTTTGTAACCAGAAGCAAAATCTTTTGTTGTTAGTGGTCTGAAGAAAGTTGAATAAACTCACCAGGTAATAGTGAAGTGACCCCGTAAACCAGTTCTGCTGGTGTGCTACGTCGATCTTTCTTGACTGATGTGCGGACACCAATCATCACAATTGAAATATGTTCACTCCAATGACTGGAATCCTGGTGAGCAGTCAGGGAAGCTTTGAGCTATCGACGAAAACGCTCAACCAGGCCATTTTTCGATGGATGGTATGCTGTGGTACGTATGTGTAAGCAGTCTAGCAAGCGGGAAAACTCACGAAACAATGTATATTGAAACGGAGCGCCGTGGTCTGTAGTAACACAAGGCGAAACACCAAAATTATATATCCGATGTTTCAAGAAAAAGCGTGCAACAGTTTCCGTTGAACAATCTTTGGCGTGTACAGCTATAAGCCAAAGATTAAAACGATCGATCGCTGTCAGTATGTAGCAGTTGTTATTTGATTGTGGTAACGGACCTACTAAATCTAAATGAACGTGATCCAAACGACCGTCTGGTTGGGAAACGTTCTGGGGCTTGTAATAGTACGCCTCCAAACTTTACTTTGTTGTCATGAAAGAAACTGTTTTGTCCATGTCCCAATATTTTTTACATTCCGGATCTGACAGAAATCAGCCTACACTGGCTTCGAACACCGGAGTTTTATAATGAATGAAATTGTTGGGAAATTTTGTAACGATGGGCAGTTAGAACGATTGGACGTGGGGTACCAGTAGACATATTACAAAATATTGAATCGGTGCCAAAAGGGGTGGGTATCGATCACACTCTGGGGTTGTGTCATTCAGACACGATTCAAAAGATATGTTATCACGCTGCGCTTTTGCGATATCGTCGAGATCCAGATTAGTATCGCTGGATAGTGAATTTACATGCAGATGGGACAAAGCATCAGACACAACATTGGAATCGTCTGGAACGTAACGTATCCATCGTGTATTGAGAACTAAATCAAGTTGACGGATCTCTCGAGGTGAACTTTTATCCATATACTGGAATTCCTGGTGATGAATTGTAATTCTACTCCTTATTTGAGGATAAAAGCGATTCAAGACCTCGATTTCATAACAATTAACCATGAGAATTTCATTTGCGCTGTAACCATTGAAAAAATATGTGAACAATATTCTTCCTTTCTCAATATTGAGTTAGGTGGCATGTCCGGAAATGTGAGGTTTTCGGTCTCTAATGTTGCATACCTGTTGCGTTATCAGTGAGAGAGTTACAATAGCACTTCGGGAAAAATCGTGGTTCGAATTGGATAGACTAACTGATATGAATGTCATAACCATGGTGAAGAACCAACGGATTGGGTGAGTCAGATTGCAGTTGCCAATAATAAATGGGGAGATATTCGTTTATGTATTGATCCGAAGCCGTTGAATGCAGTTCTCCGGCGTGAGCACCATAAGCTTCCTACGAAGCCGTTGAATGTAGTTCTCCGGCGTGAGCACCATAAGCTTCCTACGGTAGATGACGTATTAACGGAGCTATGCCAGGTGAGGCTCTTCACAAAAGTTGATTTATCATCAGCCTTCTGACAGTTGAAGTTAGACGAATCATCGAGCTACTTAACAACGGCCTTTTGGCCGTTTTAGATGGCTTCGATTACCTTGTGGCTTGAAAGTATCAAGTAAAATATTTCAAAAACGCTTAATCCAAGCCCTAGAAAAGCTGAACGGCATGATTTGTATTGCTGATGATGTCCTTATTTTCGGAATCACATTGGCGGAGCCCGATGATAATCTGCACCGGTTTCTTCAACGTTGACTTACTCAAGTAATACGATTGACACCGGATAAAATAGAATACAGAGCAAAAGCGGTGATATTTCATGGACATATGTTAACAGCAGATGGTTTGAAGGCTGATCCAGAGAAAATCAAAGCAATTCAAATGATTATAACGCTCGGCAACACTAAAGCAATATTTCGCCTGAATGGAATGGCGAACTATCTGAGTCGGTTCCTGCCGAACCTCACCGAAGCTATGGAGCCCATCCGCTATCTGGCTCATAAAGGTGTACCATGGAAATGGGGAGAAGAGCAGCAACAAGCGTTTGGAAAGATCGAGAAGGCCGTTACTGAAGCACCTATTCTGGCCTAGCCAGACCAACCCTCGATTATTCAATGTGATAGCAGCCAGTCAGGACCCGGAGCCGTTTTATTACAGCGAGGAAAACCGATCGATTTTCGCAGTCGCAGTCTATCAAAAGCGGAACGAAACTATGCACAAACTGAGAAAGAGATGCTGGTAGTTGCGATCGCTCTGAAGCGTTTTAATAGCTACACGTTTGGAAGACGGACAATTGTACATACAGACCACAAACCACTGATAGTGATCACCCAGAAACGTTTGGATGATGTACAAAAGAGGTTGCAGAGAATGATTATTCGCATCCAGAAATACGACTATGAATTATCGTACCAACCAGGGTCCCAATTGTATATCGCAGATACGCTGTCCAGGGCCTATATACGAGAGGAATCCGAAAGTCTCGAGTTTGAGTTGGTCAGTTCAATGGATACCCGCTCTATCCCCGATAGAACGCTGAAAGCAATCCAAAAAGCTACAGAAGAAGATCCAGTTATGGTGAAGCTTCGAGATCTTGTACAAAATGGTTGGCCAGATGTCAAGAGCAAGCTTCCTCCGGATTTAACGGTTTTCTTTCAAGATCGCCATTTATTCTCGACAGATGATCGTTTATTGTTCAAAGGTGGCTGTTTGGTTATACCGAACAACTTCAGGACACCATTAATCCAGGAGTTACACCGAGCACACTCGGGAGTAAACAGTAGCATCCGACGTGCGAGAGAACTTTACTATTGGCCAGAAATGAATGAATAATTAAAAGTTCACGTACAGCAATGCGACACGTGCTAAAACAATGAGAGAACAGTCTAAAGAGTCAATGTTTCGACGAGAACTCCCAAAATGCCCCTGGCAATTCGTGGCAACAGACCTACTTGAACATAATCATAAACATTATATTGTGCTTGTGGATTCCTACAGTGACTATTTCGAAATCGACAGTCTAGTGAGCACAACGACTGAGGGCTCACTTTGCTCGATACTGGATTCCAGAAATTGTATTCACTGACAATGGACCACAATTCGCAAGTGTTGCTTTCAAGCTCTTTGCCCAAAAGTGGGGTTTTGAACATCGCAATAACAGCCTATATCACAGCCGGTCAAATGGAAAGGCGGAAGCAGCAGTGAAGATAGCGAAAACCATCCTCAGAAAGGCCCACGAGTCATCAGCGGACCCATACCTCATGTTTTTGGAACAAAGAAAGACGGCGAGTGTGGACAAAGGGTACAGCCCCACGCAAAGACTGCATGGTAGAAGAACTCGCACTTTATTACCGATATTAGCTGGAACTCTGGTTCCAAAAACTCTGGACCCGAAAGAAGTTACCGAACGCTTGCTTGAACGTCAAACAAAGCAAAAGCAAGCCCATGACCGCAGTGCAAAAGGGATCCCTGAACTACGGAAAGGAGATGATGTGTGGGTCGAATGCGTTGCTGAACACCCTAACAAGTGGCTGAAAGTGAAAGTGAAAGGAAAGCTTGGATATCGAGCATATGATGTCAAAGTGGATGGAGTAGTCAGAAGGAGGAATTGAGTTCATCTACGCAAAAGTAAGAAGCCGGATGAAAGAGAAAATGAAACGATTGCAGATAAAGAAGGCGAAACAAAAAGTCGACACTTCTATAAAAGACGGATGGATGTTACAGGTGGTTTGTTTGACGCTTTGTTTTAATTAGATATTCTTATTGGTAAAGTAATATTGTTTATTATGGACGACTGGCGATATATAAGCTTATACTCTTTCCATTGACCTCAAGATGCGCATGATCATCGTAGAATACAGCTGTCATTCCAGGACTTTGACTTTTACCAACAAAGTTCAATGAGAAGTCATGGATGTGAGGGATAGAATAACGATCCGGTACTGTGGCATTGTTCAGAGCGCCATAGTCGCCACAGAACCTCCAACTTCCGGAGTCTTTATTGATCAAAGATACCCGTGGATGTGACTAGAACACAACGTTGCGAACAAGATTTGTTTCCTGCGTTTGTTCCTCTGGCTAATGCAACGCAAGTTTATTTATATCGTTCAGACTAACTAAACTAGTGTGTAAGATAGTGAACGTTTGAAATCTTATCAAACCCTTGAAACTTTGCTGGCCAAGTGCTATTCTCTCCCCCATTTTCACTGGTAACCTTTTTACCCCATAATCTTACAAAGTAGTTTAGTTATTCTGAACGATATACTTGCGTTGTTTTAGCCAGAGGGACAAACGCAGAAAACAAGTCTGGTTTGCTGCATTGTGTTCTAATGATCTCCACAGGTATCTTCGATCAATTAAGACAGTCCAAAGATTCATGCGTACTAAAAGAACTGCAAAAGTATGTGAGGTATAGTGCAAAGCTTATGGAGGCGAGGATAAAACTGCGGTTCCTGAAGCAGTGCATCGAACAGAAACAGTTACCCAAGCATTATTGGAATGCTCTACGACGCAATCGTATCAATCCCGCGGCCAATACTCTTAGTCGACATGCAAGTAACGATAATGATTCAATACTTGAGAACCTCCGAGAACTAGAACGAAAACGCCCAAAGCCACAGTGCACTGGACAACCTAACTTCAACGAAGCGTTTGGAATTTAATGCATACGTTCATCTGGTAATAGCTAAACGCGTCGATTTCCGTGAAAAGAAACTGACCGGTCAACTCAGTACGCAGACTCCACAAATGGAATTTCCGGCTAACCCGGAAAGGCATATGCACAATTTTTCGTCGGTATCACTAGATCATACTACGTTAGAAACGTTGTCATTAGGCCCGAAGTTTTGCGTCAAATTAGTCAGATGGACCCAGAATTTCAATTTGAGAACCTTTATGATCAGCTAGCTGACCTAATTCCCACATCTGAACAGAATGTGGAGCAACTCAAATCCACTTTTGTCAGCTGCTGCTATCAATACCTTGTAGTGTTCTGTCCCTTTTCTTATCATTTTGTACATTTCTTCTTCTAATCTAATCCTATCTGCTACCGTTTTGTTTGAATCGATACATGTAGATAAAAATCGATAATATAATTCAAATTTTCTCTGCTCGTGCGTTCGGCTTCTGATTTACGCTGCTGGCTACCTGCGTGTTGCTGGAGCATTATCATCAATTCACAGCTAACTGAAGCTTACATTTTTCAGCTTCACGTCGGATTGATACTTGAGAATAATCCTACATCACCGGTGGATCAATTATTTGGATTAATTTCTTGTAACGGATATCGGACATTCAAAACTTTCTATTGTGAGTTAGAATATTTCTTTATATACTTCTTACAATACTTTCTCAAGTTTTCTCTCTATCTTGTCCGGGTCCGCTACATAATTGGTGAGCCCGCTGTTTTTGAAAATTTTTTACAACTCCCCCAATAACTATTTTGCTTGATTTTTTTTGCAATGAGCTCTTCCGAATCAGAAACAAGTACCACCGTTATTAGCGAGAACATGATCACACTTACTTTACCACCATTTGATCGATCTGAGACCTTAGTTTGGTTGGTACAAGTTGAGTCACAATTTCATGCTAAGAGGATTACTTCTCAAACTTCCATGTCCACACACTTGTTGGCGCGCTACCAACTGACGTCGTTGAACAGCTTTTGAATGTCATCCATCCCCCTCCAGCAGTTGCACCTTATGACACACTTAAGGAAGCGTTGCTTAAACGAACCACTGCATCAGAGGAACAACGGTTACAGCAGTTATTGTCTGGTGTAGAGCTCGGTGATCGTACTCCGTCTCAGCTTCTCCGGCATATGCGCGTTCTTATCGGATACCTTAAAGTTGATGATTCACTTTTACGTAAACTTTGGAGTAAGCGTTTGCCTCCTACGACAAATGCTATTCTTTCCACAAGCGATGCCAGTACGAAACTGGATAATCTCGCTGCCCTCACCGACAAAATTCACGACTGCATTAAACCAGCACAATTGACGCATGTAACTGATACCTCCGATTCATGTTCAGACGATCGTACTAGTCGCCTTGAAAAATGTGTAGAACAGTTAACCGCACAAGTTAGAAGTCCGCAGGAGACGTCCCTCAATGAGTCGCCATTCCGCTCTCAAAGACGTTCTCCATCTAACTCTGCAACATAATCAGATTTATCCATATCATAAACGTTTTGGAGACAAAGCTAAGCATTGCCGTTTCCCATGCAATCATCCATCTTCAGTTTTCAATCGATCCAAATTGGGGATACGAGTGAGCCAAACAGTAGTGGCGACAACTGTCACTGGCCAACGTTGCAGTCGCCTGTTTTATGTCTTCGATAAATCCACGGTTACCGGTTTCTCATCGATACCGGAGCTGAGGTTAGCTTTGTACCTCCTGGTCCTGATAAACGCAATCTCCAACCAACCGCGTGCACCCTACAGGCCGCCAACTGCACTGCAATCAAGACATGAGGTCAGCGTTTACTGTCTTTAGATCTAGGATTACGTCGTAATTTCCCTTGGATTTTTGTCGTTGCCGATGTTCAGAAGCCAATACTGGGAATTGACTTTCTCACCCATTTCGGCTTAGTTGTTGATTTGAAGTCACGCAAACTTTCTGACTGTACTACTTCACTTAGTGTGGAAGGGGTGGTCACGTCGATCAACTCGATTGGCATTAGATTGGCCTATCCCGACAATCCCAAGTTTGCTACCCTACTCAAAGAGTTTCCAACTGTCATGCAACGATAAATTCATTTCAGGAAGTAAAACACGACATTGAACACCACATTGTCACCCGTGGTCCACCAGTAAATGCCCGCCCCAGACGTTTTGCGCCTGATAAGCTCAAGATCGCTAAATCGAATTTGAAAATATGCTTCGCCTTGGTATCATTCGCCCCTCGAAAAGCTGTTTGTCTTCACCTCTTCACATGGTACCTAAGAAAACCCATGGTGACTGGCGCCCCTGTGGTGACTACAGGGCACTGAACAACGCCACCATTCCTGATCGGTACCTATCCCTCATATTCACGATTTTTCAATGGCTTAGCAGGACGAACTGTGTTTTCAAAGATTGACCTCGTGCGAGCTTATCATCAAATTCCTTTAGCTCCAGAGACATTGCCAAAACTGCCATAACGACTCCATTTGGCCTCTATGAGTTTACAAGAATTGCCATTTGGACTTCGTAATGCTGCGCAAACTTTTCAGCGTTTCATGGATCATGTTTTACGTGGATTAGGTTTCTTTTTTATTTACATCGATGATATTTTGGTTGCCAGCACGAACATCGAGGAACATCTCTCTCATCTGAGACAGGTTTTCGAACGTTTCACTACTTACGGTGTTACGATCAACCCTGATAAATGTTTGTTTGGTACCCCGACATCGAATTTCTTGGTCACTTCATCGACCAACACGGAATACGTCCACTACCTGATAAATTGCAGCCTTACAAGACTATCCACTACCCTCGTCAGTCAAAGCACTTGGTCGATTTTTGGAATGGCAAATTATTATTGTCGTTTTATACCCCATTGTTCCGACTTATTGCACCCACTGACTGACTTACTCAGAACCAATCCCAAGAAGTTAGAGATGATCGAAGTAGCTACAACTGCTTTCCAGGCTATTAAGAAACGCTCTAGCCAATGCCGCTATGCTTCTCATTTCAATCCGGACGCTACCCTCAAACTGCACACTGATGCATCTCAAACCGCAGTTGAGCAGTCCTACAGCAAGCAGTTGGCGGTTCTGTACAGCCCCTTCAATTCTTCTCTCGCAAACTTCAACCAACTCAGACGAGATATAGTACTTTCGGTCGAAAGTTACTAGCCGTTTATCTGGCTGTCAAACATTTTCGTCACCTCTTGGAAGGTAGATCATTCATCATTTACACGGACCATCGACCATTAACACATGCCTTTCAAACGCATTCCGATCGTTATCCTCCAAGAGAGTCAAGACAGTTAGATTTTATATCCCAATTCTCGACTGATATACGTTACGTTGAAGGTTCCAACAATGTTGTTGCGGACGCCTTATCTCGTCCGATGTTGACAATATTTGTTCTTCGTTTAACGTCGATTCCGAAGAGCTACCGGAACAATGTTCTCACAACACACCATTCACCACAGAACATACACATGCCACAATTCCTTCATCCACCACTCACATTCCATCATCTGCTCCAGTAACACCTCAAACACGAACAGACATAAAACTCAAACTTCCTGCAAGATTTGTTGATTTTGCTATTTGAACCTTTTGCCTTTATCTCGTATCGCTCGTTTGCCACAACAAACTCTCTAGGGGAGGAGCCCTTGTAGTGTTCTGTCCCTTTCTATCATTTTGTACATTTCTTCTTCTAATCTAATCCTATCTGCTACCGTTTTGTTGAATCGATACATGTAGATAAAAATCGATAATATAATTCAAATTTCTCTGCTCGTGCGTTCGGCTTCTGATTTACGCTGCTGGCTACCTGCGTGTTGCTGGAGCATTATCATCAATTCACAGCTACTGAAGCTTACATTTTTCAGCTTCACGTCGGATTGATACTTGAGAATAATCCTACATCACCGTGGATCAATTATTTGGATTAATTTCTTGTAACGGATATCGGACATTCAAAAATTTCTATTGTGAGTTAGAATATTTCTTTATATACTTCTTACAATACTTTCTCAAGTTTTCTCTCTATCTTGTCCAGGTCCGCTAGAACCTCAAGTTGAAACCAAGGACCAATTATTTCCTGACAGATCATCATTACTCCGCATTAAAGGCAATACAGTCAGATGAACGCATCATGCTATCAAACCCGATAAGGAGCAGGAATAGTTGTTATGAACAGGTCAGGCTAAAAGAAACAAAATGAATGAAATTACTTTCTGATGGTTCATAGTTTCAAAGGATGACCAATGAGCGTGACGAAACACAGGCAATTGAGAAAACCGTGTGTAGAATATTAAGGCAACTGAAAACAAAAAGTATTATCGATATTACATTATACTAATTCGTCCACAGGAGCAAGATCCCCGTATATACGGTTCACCAAAGGTGCATAAACCTGTTTTACCTTTAAGACCAATTTTGGATATATGCAACTCGCCCTACCACCATTTGTCCAAATGGCTGGTATCCGTATTAGAACCACTAAGAAAAGAAGTTTCAATACATAGCGTGAGTTCATCCATAAACTGGAAAACTTACGTTCATTTAATCAACAAATGTTTTATCTAGATGTTACTTTCCCTTTTCACTAACGTTCCACTTCTAGAGACCATCGACTATATCTGTGAGCAAATAAACTGTGGGGCAGAAATAAAGCCATTCCGATAACAGACTTAAGAGAGTTGTTACTGCTCTGCACACATAACGTCCAGTTTAGTTTCAACAATCATACCTACAGCAGGAGGATGGGAGTCGCAATGGGATCACCCTTAGGCCTTTTATTGGCAGACTTATTTATGAGTAAACTCCAGAGTAGGTCAGTAAACAAACTAATCAGATGATTCACCCTATTTAGTCGCTATATGGATGACATTTCTGTTCTCGCAGACAAAGAGTTTCAGGTTGGCAAGATACTGCGGTTATTCAACTCAGCCCATTCGAACCTTCAGTTTACCTTAGAACCTGAGAGTTATAACCAACTAAATTTTCCAGATGTGAGCGTAATTAGGATGGACGATGGGGTTTCAAGCGTAGGGTATATAGAAAGCCATTTGGACAGACCAATATATCCACTTTAATAGCTTTGTTCCTCTCAAGCAAAAGAGAAATCTCATTAGGTGTTTAACGCAAACAGCGATCAAAATTTGTTCGGCTGAATACTTGCAAGAGGAGTTTAAAACTAAAGAGTAAGTATTCTTACAAAACGGATTCTTGGTAAGATTCGTACAGAAAACAATTGAATCCACTAAAGAAATTCTAAGGCCACACTATCCGGAGAAGAAGAAAGTATTCCTCAGCCTACATTTAAGGGAGATTCACTAGCGGAATTAGTCAGCTTCAGCTTCATTCGATTGATAAGACATATAGGACTGCTAAGTTTTGCTTGAGTTTCAGATCCAGACCCATCATCAGGCTTCAGCTGAAGGACAAACTACCAAATTCTACCTCAAGCATCTGCGTATACTCATTTGTATGCTCGTGTCGAGCATCATATGTTGGACGTACGACAAGGTGTCAGTCAGAACGCGTGAGCACTGCCCTGCCGCTCTGGGTTAAGGAATCGCCAAACCAAACATGAGTGCGATCATGTCACACTTGATTGAATCGAATCACTTGGTTAACCGGGACCAGGCGTTCGAAGTGATTTACGCTTCCTCCAGTCAAGTCACGTGCCACAAGCTGTAAACTTCTGTCAATTGCGGAAGCCATCACGATAGATTACGTAACCCTGACCTTTGTGTTGACAAGAACTTGAACTTTTGCTGCCCTCCATTTTCACTAGTGACTTTTACACCCATAATCTTCCACACCTTCACTATCTTACACATTAGTTTAGTTATTCTGAACGATATATACTTGTGTTGTATTATCCAGTGGTACAAACGCAGAAAACAAGTCTTGTTCGCTACATTGTGTTCCGGAATATTTCTTAGACACCATATGAAGTAGTGAAGACCAAGGGATGTTAGTTGGTCTGAAAATACCTTCTTCTAACATATGCTTCATTCGGCTTTAGCGATTTTTAGTTTTCCGAGATGTAGTCTGCGTGGTCGATAATGTGCAGGAGGTTTACGTGTTGAAATGTGCTGTTTGACACCATAGACGACCGTGTCACTGTACTGGCACGAATATATGAGTTTCGGGTACTCCTTAAGTAGCGAGGCAAATGACGATCCATGAGAGTAACCATTGGTATATCAGTTGAAGCAGAATGTGAAGAAATATGATGTACAGACATTGGTGTTAGTGTGTCCATAAGGTGGTGATGGTGTACACCAACCATAAGGTCATAATGTGACAAAAAATCGGAACCAATTATGTGAGTCTTGACGTCGGCAAATCAGAACATACAGTTGAACGTACGCCTTAGATTCAAGTCGAGGTACAATATCTGGTCCTCATAGATCTGAATGTTAGTACCATTAGCAGCCTGAGTTTCACGTGAGAAACTGTGATGGTCGATTTTGAACGAGGTAGGATGGCACTAACATCAGCACCGGTAACAATAAGGAACGGAAAAACCAGTAGAGCAGGCGGTCAGCGGCAGACGTCGCCGTTATTGATTGGACTTGCAGTTTGACGGTGTGCGAGACGATTTGAAGGTGTATGGTTGTCTGCATTGCTTGATATTGTGTTGATATCTGTTATGGTACTAGCACCAACCTTTTATTTTTCGTGACCGAGAACAAGATCGTGAGCGTCGGGTTCGGAGTGGAGCCACTCCGTTGGTAATACCATCAATACGACTGTTCAACTTCGAAATAGCATTTAGAAATTCGCTGCGTTCGTTTTTGTCATGATGCTGAGTGACTGCTGTGGCCGACCTTCCAGGATATATATCGTGAATTTTGTCGGACATTTAGTCCGTTGTTCCAACTTCTGTTCTTCGATGGAAGCAGCCAAAAGACCACTATATCAGTAGGTAATTTGCCTATCCAAAGTTGTCAGAATACTGTCATCCAGTTTATGACCGTTAAGAAAACTTCGCATTTGACGACGAAGCAGTTGTGAACGGGTACGATCACCGAGTTCTACAGTATTCAAAAGATTTCGCAGCATTTTGGTGTTTGGGGACTCATACTTTTTAGAATCGTTTCACGGAGGGTACTGTATGGTCTAACTCGAGAAATATTTTCGAGAAGGTCCTTTACTTCTGCGGCCACATCAATAGAAAGAGTATTTTGATTTTTCAAATATTATACGACGGGTCTCAAGAACAACACTCAAAGATTGCGCATGTCGAAAATCTGGTGAACAAACATGAAGAACATTTACATACGTACAGCCAGTAAATGAATTCAATTGTGAAATTGCTTAAGAAGAAGATAATGATGATAGTGATGATCCTTAGAGTGATCACATTTGGAATCATCTGTGAATTTAATTGATCTCGGTGAGCGCTTTATATTTGATAAATCAATTACCCTGCTAGAAAACAATCTAAAAATCTTTATTACGTGTCCTATCACATACATTAGTGCTAGTCCTCCGAAGAATATCTCTTCGTTCTCTCTCCAGTTTGCCTCTCCTACTCTACGTTCGAACTTGTCAAAGTTGTTAACTTCAGCCTCGACTGGAGCTTTCTCGTTGGTCTCACACCACTGAAACTCAATTCGCTTGAATGCAACTGAGCTCTCAAATAAGGGGAGTTTGAACATTGATGGGTGCCGTTGTTTAGTGTGATTCTTTATTAATGGGATTGAAGACCGAGATTTCCGTGAATTTTAACTGCTTGTAAACAAAGTGAATTTACAACCACCCCCAGCCGTATTTTGCTCAATATCAGCTTCACTTTTGATACTGTTGAACATAGAGGCAAACATGGATACTGATTAGACTTGGGCTAGTACTTTCTTAATCTTACATGTTGAATGGAACTAGTGCTGAAGTTGAGATATAGCTTAACTAAAATCTACTAGATTTAGGTTGATTCACAGTGAAGGAATATGTAGTTGAAATGAGCTGCTACATGGTAGGCCAACGGTGAAAGTAGGAATCTTTGTAGATAACAGTTTGGCCTATATTCAGCACGCTGATACACAGCACCAATCCCAGTAGGACGCTCAATCTGTAGTGGAGTATGTGTATATGTTCACGAAATCAACGCAAATAATTCCAACTCATAGATCGTGCTCAACAGTAACAATAATTTTAACGTTCAAAATGAAGAGTAAAAATAACGGAGTACTTCCTAAAAACAACGGCGTCAGTACGCATAGTTCGGAGACGCATGATGCAGCACACCACACTCGCTTGCGGAACGCGTAAAGCCGAAGTGTATCGACACAATTCAACATGTGAAAAATCGACAACATACGGACGTGCACTGGTGAAAGCGTCTATATCCTATTAAATTAATGAAACGCGAAAATATACAAATCGATATCAGCCAAAAGGGTTTTGTAACAAGAATGTGTAGGTATGTCCTACAAACCAATTGAATTGGATTGAGAACGAAACTTATAAACGGAAACTCAAAGTGGATAGTCGAGAGCAGTGTCAGATACCAGAATATTCACAAGAATTTGAACTAGTGTGTCATTGGAATCACGCTGAGGATTCTGTCAAAAGGGCTTGAAGCAAGCGTTCAATGCTATAAACCAGATATAGGTTAACTGAAATTTATCCCATTTAAGATCGATTCATATTGGAGGAATGTGTAGTTGAAATGATCTGCCGCATCGTAGGGATCGTAGTGATCTTTCTAGTTGACAGTTTGGTGAGCATTCAGCACACAGGTATACTGCACCAATCCGAGTAGGACGCTTAGTCATATACATTGATTGCATTACAACCTATAAGTAGAATCTCCAAATGGACAGTCGGGAGCTTGTGAGATACGAAAACATCGAAAAGAATTTGAAATTACGCTGTCAAAGTAGCTTGAAGTGAGCGCTCAGTTCTATGAACTAGTCTAATCTTTGTATGAGAATTGGTTCGCTTAGTTCCCATCGTCTTTGACAGTGACCGAACATTCAAACAGAATACGTGTAGTCACAATGGCTTTTGTGGAATGCTGAGGATGATGAAACATTCTTTATATAAGATGCACTATGATTTGTGTCAATTTCCTTGCCCTCATGTAATAAACAAGTTGGAGTCTTCAGATTGTGTCACGTTTTTGATCTTGTTTGGACCTGGTAAACTAGGAGAATGCGTGTTCTCTCATATTCGCTGTCATTGACTTAGGTGATCCTTTTGCGCCCATCATACAGATGAGAGGACAAATTTCTTTGAAGGAACGCAAGACAATAATATTGCGTGGGATTGGTCATGACTTGCTTTTATCGGGATTTACACCCAGGATGTCCAGATTCGATTTGTAATTCAACGTTCAATGGTGGCCTCACAACAAGGATTGGAATTTGTTCCAATTTGCCCGTTATAGCTGACTGTGCAGTGCATAGTGTGAAATCGTTAAATTGTGCGACATGTACAATATTGTGTTCACTGAATAGATCAGCAGCATCGTTTTACTCAAGTTGCTATTAAAATAGCTGACTGTTAAGTGATCATCTTCTGCCTAGGATGCAGTTGAAAGGAAATCCTGTGATGGGATTCGATCTTAGTTTATCTCCACCGAATTTAGACATAGTGTGATGTCCGGGTTAAATTTGTAATTCAAGGATCCCTGGAGGCCTCACATTAATGGTTCGAACGTGTAATAATCTGCCAGTTGAGGGGCCAATGTGCATATGACATCCTATGAGTGGCTTTGGTTTCAACTTGACTATGCTGTGAAGTACATATACAATTGTCTGGTTCGAGTTGAAATACCGTATCTTGTGCCGTAACTAATGCCTAGGATATAATTAGAAGGGAAGAGTGGGTTGGGATTTTGTCTTCATTTGCCTTTTCTAAGTAGGTTTTCCAGATTCGATTGATAATCCAAGAATCCCTCGAGGTTTAGCATCAGACTTACTTACTTTCTTGTACTTGTATCGGAACTCTCCTTGCATGGATCAGCCGTCTCAATAGCATCTGTTATAAAGCAATGTTTAGAAGAGATTTCATGCGGGTTCGTGGGAATTTCGGGTACAGATGGAGTCCCCAGCACCACTGGCATTTTGTTCGAGGATGCACCTCTAGACTTTGCACAGCCAAGTGCTATTTGCAAATTTGTTCGAGGATGCACCTCTAGACTTTGCACAGCCAAGTGCTATTTGCAAGGCAGAAGGTAGTGCGACAATGACGTCGCAGTTTTCCTTCTCCTAGGTGGATAACCTTACAAGGCTAATGGGTTCCATCTAACCGAGGGTCTGGTTTTAGGGCGCAAGACACCCGCCCTGTCATGGAGCCGTCATAGGGTATATGTGTCATTTTAAAGGAAACTCGGTTATCAGCAGCAAATCCACCTCATCCTGCTGACACCACCGCCAGGGAACCCGTTAGCCTATGGGTAACGAAAGTCACACCATGGTTTACATCGTCGCACCTCTTTGAGGAAGGGATGGGTTTTGCGACGGCCTAGCATAAGACGTCCTAACTAAATCCAATTTGTTTGCTG
>JBBHEA010000062.1:0-42622 GCA_038088235.1 Zacco platypus | reverse complement strand
TTGAGGGGAGTCATAAAAACAGTCAATAAAATCATATCTGAGACCATCATTTTGACTAGCGATCCACTTGTATGGGTCTAGTGTCATCAGTGTAGAAAAGGTTTTTGCATATTATTTGAAAGTCTTCCGAAAAACGCTTTTTCCTGGTATCATTAGGAGTCCTGTAAATGATTCGGGGCGAGACAGTGCTCGGTGTATGCTGGTGGACAGAGGGAAAGGGGGTATTCTCATTATTTCACCTCACCTATTGAGCGAGATGCTTTCCTGGAAAGATTTTGAGAAGGTTCACGCTTCATGCATGTATATTAGGTGGGTAAAGTAACCATTCCGGTAAAAAAACTGGCATTAAATAAAGTGAGGACGATGCGTAAGAAGAACGTTTGTATCTCAAAAAAAGTAAAATATGTCACGAATTTTCCACAGTATCGTTAGCAAAATCATTGCAGTTTCATCCATCCTAGAATACAGTAGTGCTTATACCATGTACCAATTATTTCTGCGTCGTTTCACTGGACGTTACTGATAAAAACACTTGAAAAAATCTATCTTGATAATTCTGACATCCCATTCCGAGCATGCTAATCAATTTTTTAATCCGAAATAATGACCTTAGTTTAGTCGATTCTCTCGGTGAAATGGATCACTATACTTGTTAGATATTTTGTAGATTACAAATTAAAAATATGTTAATCTTTGCGGACGGTCACGATGCCTACATTGGTAATTGACAAACGATTTTCTCACACTCCTCGATAACTATTCGGTGTAATAAATCATAATTGATAGAATTTGTCCACATAAAACTTTTTGATTGGACATAGAAGTTGTTGCTCTATGCTTAACAACGCTAAAGCAACGGGGTCAGTTCTTTATCTGTCCGAATCAACTTTAACAAACTTGCGATGATTTTGCAAGAGCTTCCAGAAAGTAGTAATACATCGTGATCTAGTAAGTCTTTGTAAGGTAGCTTTGAAGCTGAAATGTAGTTCCTCAATCCTTTACTTTCAGTACTAGTCATCATAGTATTCCTGGAAGAAACCTTTTGGGTCTCAAACGGGGCATGCAAAGTCACCGATTGTTTTATACTAGTGTACATCAGTATCACAAGCAATGGTTTCGTTGTTTGGCTGTCTTTTGTGTCATAATTCTTATAAATGTATTGTACGTTGATGAAGGTCAGAGAATAACTCAAAAGGAAGCGTAAGTGAAGGTGAAAAATAAAACACTTGTTTGAATCTAGGAAATATTGATTCAGGAGCATGCAACGACGTGTTAACTTCAAACTGAAAGGCAGTGTATTCATCATTGAAATTGCTATACAATGGGCGCAGGTAAAGCAAGAGTTTTGAGATAGAATATTTTAGTGTTTTTTATCATCCAATGAAAAAAGGGATGCGTAATAACCTTTAAGCAAATAAGTTATTCCCCGCAAACATTAGCGCTTTCATTGCTGACATCGTCGGTTGTTCTGTTCTGAGTTTTCACTCGGAACAGATGCGAACGATAGGGAAGGTATTCGCACACGCTAGGGCTAAGGGAAAGATAACAACTGCAAAAAATTATATACTTGAAATTATCTGGTTTGGGGATATAGTTCAGAGCCGGTTTTAACTGCACTCAGGTTGCAGAAGGTTGACACGCACACACGACCTATCTATCTATCGATTTCAACTACTTGCAAATTATAGGTAGTGTAAAAACGTTTCACTTTACAACCATAACCGTTTGCTCTCGGTGCATCATGTCATGCCGATTTGAATATACACACTTTCTGTAACAGTAGTAATATCCTTCATCAGAATGTGCTACTTGCTCACCTATTTCATATGGAAGCTCATATATTTGGTGGGTATTTAGTCGATGGAATTAGTCATCTTCCCTATACTTTTGGGGAAGTTTGGTCGAGGATATTGTCCCGATTTTCGCGCATGATGCACGCCTCACAATTCAAGGGCTCAATTGAGACGGAACGTATAACACAAGCAATGACTTTGCTATTCAAGGGGAGTTGCAGGTTATCTAAAAATATTTATTTTTTGTCTAGTAATCTGGGGGGGCTTTTGTCCTCAATTTTCTTGCGAAGTAAGCCTGTTATTCATTAGTCCGTAACCGAATCTTTGACAAAAGTATGATCGATGAATTTGAATAGGACAATGCTTTCCCGGGAGTTCTCCTGCTGTGGTGTTTTCAGTCTTCGCCAAAAGTTCTTCATCAGTTATACGCCATTATTCTTTAAAAGCAAATAATTGGTGTTAGTGGATTTTCTTTCTTTTGCAAATTCTATGAAATTGAACAAACTATGAGTCCGTCCCTTCAATTTCCCGGGTTCCTGCTTTATTAGTATTTGTAATATCTGAGCTTCGAGTTACTCTGGTTGGTTGGCTTACCGTTTGGGTTGTGATCCATCGGTGGATAGATGAATGAAATCGTAAATGTTTTTGACATCTCGCTTTACTCTGTTGTTTCCAGTATCATTTCTTTTTCCAACCCAAAGGGCCATAATGTTTTCGGGCGTCCAAGGCTCTTTGTGGCTTCTACTTTACCTTCCAGATAAACTGTTTTTTGTTAGATCAGCCATGATCTCATTTTGCTTGCATACCCATAGGGGTTTCTCACTAATCTTGTTAAACGTGCTCATATTTATTCGGAGGAGTAGACGCTTGAAATTTTTCACAAGTTTATCTCTTTAAACAGAAAACAACTGGTTCTTCATTGAGGCTCATCAACACTAGGAAAACCGAAGTTTGAAACGCAGGGCTAGACTGAAGTCCGGCGTAGAACGGAATTCATTAGTTACTTCCTTTATATTTATTGCCTGCGTAATTTTTACTGACTCAACAGCTGTAAAGGTTCACATTTACATAAGAGAAGTATGAATTGATAGTAGTTTCATATAACATGCCAATAATTATTTCAAGAATACATATGGTTTCAGCATATCCTAGCTACAGGGTTATCGGTGTCGTAACTCACCATTTATAGATCAAGTTAGGGTCATTTTCTAGTAACACACCCAATCTACCGATACTCAAAGGTCAACACCTAATATAAGATAGCGGTGTTGAACCCATACTGGTGTCACTTTATTAATAGTAACCACCCTGGTGCACAAGTTTGTGTTCAACATGTATCCAAGATTCCAAAACTTCGTTGTAAAAATCCTAGAAGTACCACAGAGTAACCCAATTAAGTCACGCTTTTTGTCACTGCTTTTATTTGAACATGAGGTATATATTAGGAGTAATCTAACTGTTTACACAGAAGCACTGTGAAATATGAAATAACCCGTTGAATAGAGTCCAAACCACTTCTCGAAGGACTTTAACTCACAGTTCTTTAGACATTTTATTGACCGGTTTCACAACATCCAAGCGACATGCCGCAGACTTTGATTGATTTTATAAACTCGTTCTTATCCTATGAACTTCACCTTAGTAGATTGAAATTAAATTTCATCGGAATTCATTCGTAACCTTCATTGGGACCTTGACATCAATAGCACGCTTGGAAATACGTTTGTTGTAATGATACACCGCATAATGTCGTTGGGAGAACTACGATGTCCCAGCTCTTTTAGCTAGATAAAGCTTGTTGAACAACAGTGTATAGTATATAGTATATATAGAATAAAATAGTATAGGTGTAGTATAGGTATATTAAAATATAGTATAAGCTACAACAATCCATCACTTTCTATTCCTTCTTCACTAAATGGTCACTTTTCTGTCGGGGGGCTAGCAGAGTCTGGTCAATTTCACACATAACTCTGATTTGCGTTTACAACCATGAAAAAAAGAAATTATGTTCTTAAAAACACATATGCTAATAAGCATGGAAAAAATAGAGACATCGGTCTGATTACACTCGTAAGAGAAAACTGATTTAGTCCAACAACAAACGCGAATAGACGTTGTTCATGAAATCTTGCTTACTGAATATGCGTGGGAAATGTTTCAATTGCAGTCTTTTTTTTTCCTATTGTGGCTTTTTTTACATATATACTTGTCCCCACATGTGGCACGTGTCAGCAAAGGCAACTGTAATTCATTCCATAGCGCGGTTTGGTGTTCTGAACAAAAGCGCAAATGGCGTCAAAGTTTAACATGATCTATAGTTACACATCCTCTTTGGAGGTTGGATAGTCAACTGGTTGCTGATGGCAAAACAGTGCTATGTGCCCAATGGGTAGTTCGATCTATCTTTTCAGTCCGTATTGATAATTTCTGCCAGAGTACAAAATAAACGATATGAGAGACCAAACAAACAGTCACAAGGGAGTCAAATTTATGGTTTTCACACACGCCCAGCTTTCTACATGGAATATTATGACCTAGCGACAATAACTTCCATGCTGCTAATAATAAAGTTTGAAAAATCGATAACATGCACCTCGGTGTGTCTAGCATTGAAACATATGTTATTTTCATACACAAATCATGAACGAGAAACTAGGCTAGTACTTAGGTGAACCAAATAACCTGAAATGCTTATACGGGGAGATCCAATAGCTCTTCTTAAGCCAGTGGACTTATCCTAATTCCGGGAACTGCTTACTTTTAAGGAAGCACTTTGGTCCGAGTTATTCAAATTTACGTTAACTGTCCCTGAACAATATTAATTTAGAACCTCTTGAAAACATTGGTTCGCAAAATTTTCTAATTAGAAAAGAATTTAGAGTTCACGACCGATGAGAATTATCTAGATAAGTGAGGTTATTTCTGCTAGAAAAGATCATTTTGACCTACGAATACTCTGGTGGTACGATCCTGGTTGCGGTTCTAGCGTATATAACAGATTGTATTCACTTTTCTCATTCGAATTAACTAATACAATAAGCCTTTATTAATATCTTGCGTCTATGGTTTTGAAATTAGTACCTCATTGTCAACTTCCTTTTCTTGCTGCTGTATTAGGTCAGCCTTTCTCATTCAAGCATGTTAGCTCTGGCAATTTTATCTTATCTTCGTCGTGTTTTTATGGCTATATATATATGTGACCGCAGTGGCCGCTGTATTGGAATCTTTCTGGTCCCACTCGCAAGAACAGTTCCCTGAGCACTTGATTGTTGTTATTGCTGGCTCTTTTCGGTGCGTGACTGACCATGGTGGTTGGAAATGTCCGATGACACACTAACACACACATGTATGCAACGCCCATTGACTCAACCCGGGCTGAGTTGGACCAGCTTTGTTAACCAATCAGATGCTCGTAATGTGTACTGGATCTGGAGGTTTGCTATAAAACGTTTGGTTCCGGTCGGTTATCAATCAGATACAATTTACATCTAAGACTGGTTCTCTCCTCCTACACGGGTAGATACAACCATGGGCTTCACACTTTAGCTGGATTGTTCCGTTGTTCGGTAAGAACAGCGGCGGGGGTGCGGCTGGATTAGTCCGATCCTGGGGAAAGACCTTCTGGCTGCAGTGGCTGCATTGAAAAGTGATTTTCCGACCGGTATAGGACCTCTTCTTTCAGTGAGTCCGTTTCTCTGATGCGTTGGATATAAAGTTCACTTCTGCTATCTGAAGTTGGTTGATGTATTGTGTGCCTCCAAGTCGGACGATCAGATGTAAGTCACCCCAAGATCTTGGATCAATGTTTAATACCTTCAAGTTCTTTTTACAGACGTACTTGTAACGTAGTCGAGGGCAGACCGTGCCTATCAGAACCGATTCCCTCTAAAGTAATATTTTTGGGCAAAGAGACAATCTTTAATGTGGGTGTGAGAGTAACCAAGACAGCTCATTCTGCGTATTCTGAAGGAGATGTAGATGCTAGGTATATCAGCACGGGGTCGAGAACCACTACATCGGTCACATTGTCCATCCAGGGGATGCATAATCTACGAAGAGACTTCGCAAGTAGAAGATGTTTAGCATGCTCTCATGCCTAGCATATTTAGTCCACGTTTCGCTGCACAGTAAAATTCTAAGTGCGCACGCATTGTACACTGCTATTTTTAGTCTTCTCAGTGGAGTAAGGGGTTTACCCACACTCGTGTCAAGCAAGCAGAAGTCGGAAACGCTTTTCCAAGTCTCTCGTCCATTTCCGCATCCAGGGTGAACCTATTTGTAACGATCGAACCAAGGTATGTAAGCTGTGGTGTCACCTCCAGTTGATGACCGCCGATGGTGACGATTGGTGGGGGTCCTGTTCTTGGCTTTAGAACAGTTATCTTCTTGAGGCTTATGGTCAGCCTGAAGTCTTTGCAGACAATGGAGAAGCGGTCCATCAGTGACTAAAGTTCAAACTGAGGAATGAGCGACGATTGCAGCATCGTCGGTAAATGATAGATCTCTAATTAGGATCCTGCTCACTTTAGTTTGTTCGTTAAGAGTCGGAAAAGGTTGGACAAACTTCCTTCAGTCCTCGTTCGGATGTAGATCCCCTCTTCTACGCTGTTGAATGTGTGTTTCAGTACCACAGCGAGTTTTATCCCAAAAATGGTTTTAAAGCAAGCACACAACTTTGTCTAACACATCTGCAAATGTCAAATGGCTCCGACAAACTGCCATCGAATTGAACTGTGCCTTTCATATCGTGGTGGGAAGGTCTCGATGATGCTTAACAATCTTGATGGTCAACGATTTTTAGGCAAGGTTATGAAAAGTTCATCTATAGTGACCGGATCAAACGTCTTGGTGAGGTCAATAAAATAAGTAAACAGCTACTTTTGCTGTTTTGCACTTTTTTGGAGTTGGACAAAAGAGAATATCATATATATTATTAACCCCTTTCTTTGAAACCACACTGTGACTCCGGATATATACGCTCTGTAAGCTTTTATAATCTTTTTTATGATCACCCAAACGAAGACTGCCTACGACACCGAGAAGTGCCATCCCCCTTTAGTTGCTAAAGTTACTCCTCACCTTTGTCCTTGTAGATGATAATAATCTTAGCGTTTCTCATGTCCTGGTGCTACAACACCTTTTCGCCAGGAGCTGCAGAACACGTCATGCAATGGCAACAGAAGGGTAGACTTGCATCGCTTAAACCAGGTCCAGGGGTGATCCCGTCGCTGCCTGGTACCTTACCCGAGACCATGTTGTCAGTGGTTTAAATCTGCTTGTCTACCGTTGACTCGGTATCAAGTTAGTTCATAGTCAGAAGATAATCGATAGCATTAAGGACTGAATCAGTCACAGTATTGTCGGTGGGGAGTAAAGGCCCCAGTAGTGTTCCACCCATCTCTCCATTGACAAACCTTGTCCATGATGATCACAGTATATGATTTGATGGGAGCAATTTTGCTCTGAGAGGGCCTAGCAGCCATTTTGATGTCATCGTATATTTTTCTATGGTCTTCTGCCAGTAATGCTATTTGATCACGCTACTAAGCTCTATCCAGTATACATTTGCACATCGACTAACTGACCGTACCACTTGACGTCTGGCAGCCCTGAGACTTTTTACGTTCCTTTCACTACCACATCTTTGTGTTCAGCTAGTGCAGCGCGCCCGGTAGTAATGACAGGATAAACTTTGGCTAACTTGGCTTCAAATTTGGTAGGACCAGAAAGATGGATATGAATCTAAGGTTGTGTTTTGATAATAAGTTCTACGTTGAATACTCACTATGAGCCTTCGATACTTCGCATCATAATGATTTGCCTCTCAAGGTATACGGAATGATAGTGGATGAACCCACCATGGGGCCGTGGTGAAGGCTTGCTCGATTGCAAACCAACCACAAGTCATTCATCAGCTTTCGGTTCACAGCAAATAAGCGAAACGAAAGTGTGTGTAATGTTTATCACCTCCCTGCAACACCTAGTCGTCGTGTCACAATGGTGTAGTTGGTGTTGTATTAGCTGGCGTTAACCAACAATGGGACACTAGCCCGTGACGCGGGTCCCGGTGGGCGCAGGTGCTGATGAGCCCCAGTATGGGCGAAACAGATGTACACTACTTCACCGAGATACGCTAACGAATCACTTTCAATTAAGAACATATATTTCACTCCACAAAATACCTCAGGTTTCAACTCTTTTGTTCTTACATAAAAATTACTGTCCATCAAGTTATTACTGGCGATTTTCCATGGTTTACTCAAGGTATGTTTTTCACAATCCAAAATGACATTGAATGCTCACTCACTTTCACAAACTAATATATTTCACTGTTTTAATCTTTGAAAGGAGTATCAGAGGAAACTGATCAAAATGAAGCAGTCTTTTCCGATTGAGGGAAATTATTACTCAACTTAAGCAAAAAGAAATTGAACTTGCTGAGGTAACCACACGGATGGACCAGTGGAAGGAGGAACTCGAAGAAAAGTTGACGAGAAGGCTTAGAAAGAAAAGAATGTGAACATGAAGTTGAGCAGTGAGCTTTTACTTTTTCCCACCGATTACACTTCCAGTTAACCGCGAGTTCAATCCATATTTACTGAATTCCGGCCTACTCTGTAAGGCTCTTCGTTTTTATTTGGAACCATATACAAGTACAGAAACTGAAGGGCTTTTTTAGAGTATACTTCAGCTGTTGATTATTCTGACTTCCTTCTAGTACTTCGAGGGTTTGGGAAAATTTACTGATATGTCCGCTGGTGTGGATTAGTGTTTCTCAACCTTTCTGTATTACACGCCCCCTTCTTATCCTTAAAACCATGCAGCACCCCCTGCCTAAATTACATCTTTTTCCTCCACGAGGCCATGTGTACACACTTGAAATGAATCATTATTAAATCGATCTCGATAATCTTAAAACGCTCGGACTGTTGACAACTTTTTTGGTTCATAGCTGTGCATTGATTCTAAGCCGATCAATATTAACGTAGCAACCTATTTAAAGCGCAAGCCTCCATGGTTGCAGGGAAAATAACCGATTATCTATCAGTCATCAGGACACGGCAGTCATCCAAGTGATTTTTATACACTACAACTTCGTTCAACGACCCTCTACCGCCCTTTTGATTTTCCAGTGCCCCCTTGAAGGGAGCGAACACTCCCTGGGGGCGCTGCCGTCCACGTTGAGAAACGCTGGTGTAGATGAAAATAGTGGTGACTGATGACAATATGTTTCGAGAGCATCTCAATGGGAAAATAGATATAAGAGTGCACACAGAGGAGAGTTTGATCTTGTTCCTTCGCCGACCGATTGATTATTTCGATCGAAAACTGTGCACATTCAGCATGGACCTACAGACATGTAATCGATTGTCCTTCTCTGTGTTATACACACGTATTTCTATTACCACCATATTCCACCGGCTGAGTTGCAACCTATGAAGTGTAATGTCTTCGTCAAATCGATCTCCGTTGACCTTGAATAATCAGGTCCTTCTGTTCCTCATGGTTTAACACCTTATTATCGAAAGATACATGCGGACTATATTTTATTCTAACGCGACCCAACCCTGTGATGTCCATTCCATTTTGTTTAGGATCTATGACATAAGAGAAATGCTTAAACGTGGCCAAAAGTGGTTATCCCATTTAAACTCAGTGAAGGTTGTGGATAGTTGTTTCTCCACTCACTTCCCGTTTCTCTCACTTGCTGTGGACTGAGGTTTAATCGGTCATATGTAGCTAGCTTGCAATTGAGAGAGCCTTCACTACTGAGCACTCGGTTTTTTACCGTTCAATTCGTTTGTTATATAGGGAAGGCGCTACCCATTATCATCACTTGGGCTGATTTTTGATGATGACAGTGCCTATAGGTAGGCTAGAGAGATGAAATGCACACATCTACTTACCTTAACTTACTTAATCCTCTCTGCACCAGGAGGCGCATAAGGCCTGGACATTTTCTTTCCACTGTTTTCTATCTTGGGGTGGGGACAGTCTTCCCACGAAGATGTCGTCGAACGTTGAGTTTCCGGAAGGCTTGACCTCATGTCGTCACACTGCGAACATTGGCTATCTTAGTTTCACTCTGGTGTAATTCTATCCGTAATGTCCATGGTTTCTGTAACAACACTTTTACGGGTAGAGAGGTTGTTAGTCTTATGCCCAACCCCCTTACTAGGGAAGACCAGTGGTTTTCTGTCAGAGTTTCCTTCCCTTAGATCATGTTGGTTCGCGACACCTTATTCGTATATTCGGTGTACCCCTCATATGAGGGATCCAATCCACCACCAGGGGACGCGCCTCTACGCCGTATGGTCCCAGTGCGCACACATCTAGAGTCTCCTTAATTCGGGTAGTATCTTATCATACTTAAAAAAGGACTTCAAACTTTTGCGGCAGGGACTTACTGTTGTCAGTCGTGTTTCTTCTATTACTTTTAAACGATCTCATACCCAAACTGTGCATGCTACACATTGACTCGTGCGAAACATTTGCCCACAGAATTCTCAGTAAGCCCACCCATCCTCTGCATACACCACTATCGTCCTGCTACTCCCATCCCTCCACTCGATCCAAATTTAGGGTAATTTCTTCTCGTAATAACGTTTACGGGAACTCTCCTATACCCTACTTTGCCGGTGTTCCCACGAACATGGGAAAAAGTACTCAAGGATCTTCGTAATAGCTCTCACTCAGATTTTTTTCTACTGAACGTCACACCAATAACATGTTTGTTTTTCCTCTCCCCGAAATTATCATCGTTAATTTTTCTCGCCATTTGCAACGAGCACGGTTATTTTTATTGGCTGAATGTTGGCAATGGGCTAACAAAAGTGTTTACAATACAATACAACATCAACCCACCTGCATCGTCTAAAGGTTGAACTCCCCGAATCGCTTTTCACCCAACCTATAGGAGTCTTATTGACACATTAAGCATACTATTGAATGATGAAGCATGGACTATATAGGCACGAGGCTTTCAGGAGTAATCATTGAAACAATTCACTTTTAGAATAGCACATTTTTGGTTCACGCACACGGGAACAAGCGTATGGATTTCTGTGATCAGCGAACAACCCTCCGAAGATAACATTTGCTCCACTGAATTTTAGTAACATTTCCCTAATTCACATACGTTTTTTTATTTTTGAATTATTTAACAAATAGCCTTTTGTTTTCATTCAGGAAAATGAAACAGGAGCTGAATTCACAAGAACCACAAGTTCCCTCCGGGGAACAACTTATAAGTGGACACGGAACGCGGAGTGATAGCTGAGCTTCGTGCTCGGATTTCAACGCCTACGTGAAGAGAATCTGTCACTTCGTAGGCTATTATTACGTCGTCCCTATTGCTCCGTATCAGCCCGAAAAAGAGCATTGGCGAGCAAAAAGGTTGTTCGGTAAGTCTGTTGTGCGAGTGCCTTATCAAATTTGGGTAAACAAACTTGGCTTTGTCTAGTAAACTTGAGAAAAGTTGCTACATTTAAGATGTATTGTCTGAACGAAGATATATCGTTTATCAGCTTTTGTTTATCCGCTACGGTTGTCTGGTACAATAGAAATCGCGTTAGCTTGCAAAGGGTACTTTTCCCGTCAGTATCATAATCTCTTCAGTAAACGAAGTTACGATAACTGCAGATATTTTCTCTTCGATGAGAACGTCATTTTTTAAATATTTGAAACCTAAGTGAAAGTTTAAAGCTGACCAGGTGATACAGTAGGTGACTAGTTGTCATAGTACTAATCTATCAAAAATACCCGTGGATGATATCAAAACACAATATAGTGAACACAGCTTGTTTTCCACGATTGCTCATCTGACTAATACAACGCAAATCTATTTATAGGTCAGCTAAACTCTTCTTTCTATTAGAGAGTGATGAAGGACTAGAAGCGTTCCTGAGGTCAAAAGGTCATTGTCTAGTGTGTAACCTTTTGACACAGGAACACTTCTAGTCTTTCGTCACTCTCTAATAGAAAGAAGAGTTGAGCTGATCTATAAATAGATTTGCGTTGTAGGAACTAAATGAGCAATCGCGGAGAAGCAAGCTTTGTTCACAATATTGTCTTCTGATAGCATTAATCCTAGCACCTCTGAAACGGATCTTCAGAGAAGGCTTATAAGAGAAACTGTTCCTAATATAATCAACACGTATATCAGACCAAGCATAGAATATGGTGTCTAAGCCTGGTCACCATGGCTCAAAAAGGACATAATCCTGCTACAGCAAATATACCACTGAGCTACGAAGTTGGTAATCGGGACTCCAGTGTAAACCGTATGCTGAGAGGACACTATATAAACGCAGGCACGAGAGGAGGAATCACCACCCAACTGTGTGTACTCAGGATGCCCCCCTGAGATGGTGACGAAACGTCTGAAAAACAATTGCCAAGCTCGGTGAACAGATCAACAACCATCTGATCAACAGCCAAGCATAGTCGGTATACTTGGGACAACACTGAATTGCTACTGTCTGTCGATCGAAAGAAATATCTAGGGGGTCCCTGAAGCGTCTCTTTGAGCTGGAACATGAATTTTCCCTGGACCACCTACTATCTCGTCAGTCTCGCTCTTGTCGCATTTCACCATCGCTTCGTCGATTTACAAAACACTTACTTGTTTTTCTTTGTTTCAGGTCTCATTCCTCCTCTCTCCCCCGTCACCAATGTAGACGACTCGAAGCTCACTCAGTAATGACTAGAACTCCTTTCAAGAACTTTGAAAAATGAAGCGGTTATCCCATTCAGATTATTCTCCCGTTTCACATTTCTGTATCAACTATTGAGTCATTTCACGAAACAATGAGGATACAACTGTCTTTTTATGAGGGAGAGAAGACTCCTACAATGAGGAAAGTGCTGACATTTTTGGATAAATGAAACTTGTAATACATCGTATATTGTTGTTCTGTGAATGATTCTTTTACCTTACCATAAATTAGTGATCTAAAATAACTGCAGCCAAAAACTGGATGTTTGAATGTGTGAAGTGGTTTTCTCGAACCTGAGACTGAATCGAAAAACTAGGGTCTCTCAAGCACTGATATTGAACCACAGTTACTTCTATATGACCATCACGAGGTAATACATTTGGTATCAACATGTCTTGTTGATGAACACAACTCAAAAATAATAAGCGAAACATCCATGGGAATCTTTAATGGCAGTTGGGCTGGCGAGTCATCGTTTTTATACAACTAGGATAGGTAATGGGTCATCTAATCGAAGCAGTGGAAGTGTTGCACGTCACTCACGTGACGCCACACATGCATTCACAAATGATTACTCCGAATTTCTCAGCGTAACTGTAACGTGCCTACCTTGCATGCCAGATGGCCCGAAATCAAATCTGGATTCGGTCAGGGATGGGCACTACTGGATGAGCTCTAAAAACAGCAAAACCCGAGTATAGTGCTTCCTCTTTGGTGTCAGCAGATCGAAGATATTACGTGAGAATACCGAAAACCGTTTCGAGCGAGGAGAGATGTGCTGTGTAAATTATTCTATTCTGAAAACATGTTTACATATACTTTTTATGGACTTGAGAGGCCAAAGGCTTAGGATGATCAAATCCGATGTGTCTGTCTTTCTTCGGCTGAGTGCCTGGGCGTCCTCGGTGTTTATGTGTAATGATCGAATTTATTGTTGTAGGTTGATAAATTAGGGTCGCACAGTAGTCCACAAAGATTGGTTTTGACTGTGTTGAAGAATTTTATGAATTCTGCTCTGGGGTAACCCAGCTGGAACGTCTGTTTTAGTTTCATAGATGTCTTCATCGACAGTGACATGTGTTCTGTTTAATGTATGTCTGCATTATATTGTGAATCACGGAGAACCTGGTGCAGGAAGGCATGTCATCTATAGGTTTCACTGTTCGCTATCGTGGGCGCTTTCAGATAGTTGGACCTATTAATAGACCTCACTGGCCCTTATTTGTTGATTACCTTCACACGCATGATGGAATACAAAGCTTTTGTCATTGAAGTACAATAAATTGACACTTAGATTTATGCGTTTCTCCTTACTGCAAGGAAAAAGTATATATTTGGATAGTTGGGCATTCTTTACAGCAGATACATGTCCCAAATGCTTTGCGGATACCCGAAGTCCTGTCAGTTTGACCGAACATTTTTGTCAAGGCACCTTTTTATAGGTGTACAGAACCCAGAGTTCCGGCTCTGGTAACTGAGTTTCAAAGAAATTGACCTGTGTTACATTAGTTTTCTCCCAAATTTTCCCAAAGTGCATTTTGCGGGTTGCATGCTCAATTAAAACCATTAGACACAATGTTGTGAGAAGGTAGTAGCGAATTAAGCACGATTTTTATTGGTTACACAAATCTTTAGGTTACCTGCACATGGTTTTTTATATAGTCTGTCTTCGGACCCCCGACATACTCCATATCCTGTTGGCTGCGTCCGTCAGCTTCCGCGCCTCTGATTGGCAGGTTACCACGAAATTCCTTCACAGTTTCTCCTTCCGCAGCTCTGCATCCGTATATTGGATACTCTCCATCTTGAATATTCATTTGCTCACCTTGGATAAGGTTTCTCGGCTTTCAGTGAAACTCGTGCGTGCTGTTGCAGTCGCATTTGTCTGAAGTGTTGCTACTCTCATCCAATCTGTTCTACCGCTACCTGCTTACCCAACTTTTCTGCAACTATACTGGTCGACCACTTTCCCCTCTACATGCGACCGCGCCTTGACTATTCCTGTACCCTTTCATCGGCCTTTGTTTCCGTTTACGTGTGCTTTGTTTGCACCACTTCAATCAGTGAAAGGAGGGTAAAATACTGACTTCATTCTCCGAAATTCAATCATGGTGCACAATCAAGCTCCACTGACTAATTTCAGTAACTCAATCCGGTTGATTGAAAGAGCTCACTAAAAGAAATTGAAATCATACTATTCACCAAACTGGAACAAGTAGTTGTCGTTCAAGACAATTTTTACTCCCAGCAATACTGAGGAAATCTCAATCAAGATCCAGTACTGCGTCACTAAAGAAAGGAAAATCGAACAGTGAGTCTCGATTTCATTTTCAAATCTCGCCATAGAATGCCTTAAGCAGAGCCAACTATACGCACTTATTTGAATAAAGAGATAGGGTATCTGTCGTGAAATTCCTTGGAATAGTGATCGTGAATGTGTTATCTTGACGGATACGCGCTTGCTGAAAGTGGAGATTCAACTGACCTGCTTCCGCTCGGAACGTTTACATTTGCTCAAAAAATTAATTTTTTCTTCTAGTGTGTTCCCGAATTCTCGTCCCGTTGTGATTATTAGTAGTTCACCAATAAAAACACTGACTGCCTGTACCCATGAGACCGGTTTGCATTCTTCAGAACTCGTCGCATAATCGACCGGTTACTCTCCTTCGACCATGTTGAACCATGGTTTTACATCATGGTTGATTTGTGCAGATGATATATGAGCCTGAGCAGTGACGAATGAAGGACAGGCAGTTACCTATTCAGTATCCCACTCTCCATATCACTAGCGGATCCAAAGAAACAGTAGGATTTTTTGCAGTTTGGGACCAGTGTTTGTCGCATAACTTGTCAGAACGACCGTAGCAAGCAACAGTGATCTGCCTCTCCGAAGGTTTATTCCTGAAGCCTTTTTCAAAAAGGAATTAATGGTTTATTCGCTCCTCCTTCATGCCACCTGAGACCTCTGCCCTTCTACTTCATCACGCTGATAGAAAAAAAACACGCAGCTGCCAGACACTAAAGGTACTTACCATATTCAGAGCCTTACTCTTCCGCCATATAGTCCCAATACAATAGCAATAATCATATGTTTTCACTCGCATTGCACAAACAAACTTGGTGACTCCCGCGGAACAGAATGAAATTATGGACAGTTTTTCTTTTGAGAGAGTGTGAAAATCGAGGGTCCCGGGATCTTGGTCAGTTGGAAAAATCCCACAATTTTTCTTGAAGGCTGATCCAGAGCGTTTGAGTGCCACAAAGCACGCTGTCAAAGGTTTATTTGTATATTCATTCTCGATGGTAGCAATCAATTTCACCGATTTCCGCTGAAGTAGATGGGCTTAGAACCCTGACACAACACTCCAGACGGGGTAGTGAACACTGGAGTTCATATCTTCATTTCCCGAAGTTACTTACGGATAGTCAAATTATACAACTTCAATAATACCTATTCAACTATAAAAATCAAACTAAATAAGCGACCACAAGGCTCGCTATATCTAACGGATATCAAAACATATTTTGGCGAAACTCTCTTAGTATTGGAAGAAAAAATGCAAATCTGGGAGTCTTTCCAGTTTGTTCCACAGAGAGTTCCTTATAACATTGTCATTTTGACATCAACATATTGAGTACTTATGCGCTCCACTATAGTCGAGGTTTTGTGACAACTATTGCTGCCTCGATCCTGACCGATAGCTGCTACCTTGTCGTGGTGGTCAGGCTTCAACACCGCAATGACCTTGCGGGCTACACTCGAAGAAACACCGTTCCTAAAGGTCCAACCATTTCACAAAAGGCTTAGGAGAGCAGTCGGACAGAAAGCAGCGAGCCCTCTCACTGCGAACAATCGCAGTACAAGGTGGTCTGGAGGTAAAGTAGAACTGCTGTTTGCGATAAAAGTGTGAAGGCAGTAAGGTGTTTCCTCCAGATGACCAGCATTTCTATATTTATGGAAGCAGCGATGCTGCCTTCTTTGGGGGGCAGGAGGGATTAGAAAAGGACGACCCTCACAACCAAACACCGATAGCCCAACGGATGACCGAAAACCGCCGGGTGCATTGTTCAATACGGTCGGAAACTCTAAAGGGTAATTTTAAAGAGCTTGGTGTGGCTCCGACAGCACACCACTACCTGTGTGAATCAGACTGTTTTAGTCAAAAGCTCAGACTAAGGTTTTCTAAAGAAGAACCTATCTCACTCTTCTGCCTGTGGGTGTAGACTTTTAAGTCAAAGGCTAAAGGTAGGGTACCCAAACCTTCGGCATGGGCAACCTGGAAGTATCATCCGCACTTGCAGTTATTTGCTCACCGATATCCCCCTCACCAACCGTCGGCCATTTTCAAATGAATACAAAATATCCAACATCTATAAATCCCCAACAATCGTTCCATTTAGCAGCATTTAACGTCCGTACTCTTCGTCTGATTGGACAACTGGTCTCTCTTGCCCAAACTTTACACTCACTTCACGTTGACGTATGCTATGTGTCCGAAACTCGCATACGAAACTCTACCCCGTTACTGCACCTAACAGCTCCGAACTTACCCACTGGTTTCTCGTAGTTCACGCTTCAGTTATTCAGTGACCCTGCCTCAAGGCACGTGATAACAATGGGATAGGAATCGTGCTTAGTCCCAGAATCGGTTCTGTTAAACTGGATACCAGTTAATAGCGTTTGTGTGCCGTTCGTTTGAATGGCTCCATTAAAGTAAACTTCGGGCGGAAAGAACAACTTATTTGTCTTGTCGGCTTATGCTCCCATAGAGTGTTCTGCTGAAACTGAGGAAGACGATTTCTACCGAGACCTATCATGCATACTCCGATCGTCACGGAGTTCAGACATCATCATCGTCACCCATGATATGAACGCCCAAATTGATCGCATCAGCTCAACTGAATCACATCTGGATGGTTGATTCGGAGTCGATGCTGAGCGCACAGATGACAGTGAATGACTTTCACAACTGTGCGTAGCTCACAACCAATTTCTAGCAAGTGTAAGTTTTCAACACAAACAATCGCAGCGATTAACTTGGCAACCTATGTGCCCAGACCAATGATGGACGCAGCTTGACCATGTGGCAGTAAGCTATCGATGGAGAGCTTCAGTTCAGGAGTGTCGCTACTTTTGGTGCACACCATGGATTCGGATCATGCCTCAGTACGAGCACGCATCTCCATCAACTTCCCCGCTGGACTCAAAACACGGAAAGATGGAGCTTCTGTTCATCAACTTCGATCAAATGATGTAGTCGAACGATATTGGACCGAGATAAATCAACAAACTTCGTGCTGTAGCAATACCTTGGGTCAATTAGAAGATGAATGGAAAAATATCAAAGGTGAAATAATCTGAGTCTTCAGAACAACACGTTCGCGTACTGCCACACGAACAAATGAAAATTTGATCTCGTCCCACGTAGCCGCCCTTACTGAAGCCAGAAAAAACTATACCGGCAAACGACAGCTATGACATTTCACAGAGGAATCTCAAACGGCGAATCATGAAGAGTCTACGGAGAGATCGCGAGCGCTGTTGGGAGGACAATGCGCAGGTAATGGAAAAGGTAATCGCATCAGTAATACCCATGCCCTGCATCCGTTAATTTACTCCACCGGCCCGAAACAACCATCCTTCAGCGAAACAATCACCAAAAAAGATGGTTCGTCAATGTTCTCACAAAAACGACGTGTTGATCGATGGACCTAGTACTTTGGAGAACAATTCAACTGGCCGCCTGCATCACAACTCCCTCAAGAATCTGCCGCACTTACATGGAATGTCGACCTAACCTCACCAACGGAGGACGACCTCAGCCGCGAATTATCGATTTGGAAGAAGAAAAAGCTGCTAGACCTGACGGTTTGCGTCCCATGCTACTCAAGAAATAAATAAATAGGCACTTGTCGCATCCTTACGATGCATCCTGCCATATAACACGTAGGCTGCACGAGGGCTGAGATACTGTCAGGTTGTCGAGGAGCACACAAAGTCCAGTGGCCCGGCCAGGATTCGAACAGGGGTCATTCACTTTATGAGCTCAATGCTCTTACGACTGAGCCATCGTGGCTCGCTACTCAAGGAAGGCGACAATAAACTGGTAAGCAGTCTAACATGACTGTTGCAGCGAATATGGATTGAAGAAAAAACACTTGAATAATGGAGCGAATCTACCATCATACCGATTTTCGAGAAGAGTGTACTGACCATATGCGAAAACCATCGAGGTATTAGCCTGGTGTCTGTAGCCTCCAAGGTACTCTCTGGTCTCATTCTAAGCAGACTTTTGTCGTACCGAGAGAAGCAGACAAGCGAGAACCAGGGTGGATTTCGCCCTGAACGTGGGTGTATTGATCACCTGTTCACTCTCCGACAAATCCTCGAGCAGTGCCACAGCTATAGGTACTCTACGATGGTTCTTTTCCTCGACCTCAAAGGAGCATTCAACTCCGTGGATCGCCAATCGTTATGGAATTTTGTGACGATAAGTGGTGTTCCGCCCAAATTACTGAAACTCTTAGAAGCTCTACGCACCAATTCAAAGGGCCGCGTAAGGGTTTGTGGTCAACTATCATCAGAGTTCACCACAACAAGTGGTGTGAGACAAGGATCCCCCTTTCGCCTTTCCTGTTCAGCTTTGTTATCGACCTTATCCTCGAACAGTCCATCCCATTCCTTGAGGACAAAGTTAATTTAGCATGTTTCTACAAAGTGGAAGAATGATTGATGTGAAATCGTTTGGTTTAGGTTAAGGTCAACCACGTGATAGAATGTCACTCGTGTGGAATTCAGTAAGCGGCTGGTTAATGACCGTTACAAGCCGAATATGCTCTGGCTGCTTGGTGAAAGATGAGATCGAATTGAAAAAAAAAACGAGACGGCATTCGCCAACCTCCGACATCTATGGCGAAGACCGAATGTCAGTCTGTTGATCAAGGGCAGAGTGCAGTACACTTCACTCTTCTATACGGCTCAGCAACTTGGCCGCTACGAGCCGAAGATATTCACTGACTGTCAGTGTTTGACCACCGTTGCCTCCTAAACAGTGCCCGAGTATGGTGGGAATACGGTATAAGCAATGGAGAGGTGCGACTAATGGTTTTCGGGGCATACGCGCACTCGATCAATGACAGACTACAAAAGCTTGGCCATGTTCTGCGTATGCCTGCAGGCCGCTTCCACAGGAGAGCTCTTTTGCTCAACCCTGTACTTGGTGGTGGTGCATGTATTGTTCAGTCACTTGGTCAGCCGCTTAGGCACAGCGCAGCATCCATGCAGCACATCGCATTCTCCCTCCGGCCTTAGGTTATAACACGATTACCTCAAATGTTCACTTGGCCAGATGCTCATGTTGTATTTTATGGTATTGTATTGTATTGAATTGTATTGTAAACAGACTTTTGTGAGCAAATCGCCAACATTTCAGCCAATAACCATGGTCGTTGCAAATGCCGAAAACAGGAACTAACGGTGATAATTTTGGGAGAGGAAAAACTAACATCCTATTAGTGTAACGGTCGATAGAAAAAAGCTGTGAGTGAAAGTTATTACGAGGATAAATAAGTACTTTTTCCTTGGTTGTAAGAACATGGGCCAAGTGGGGTATGGAAGTGTTCCTGTCCACGTTAATACGAGAAGAAATTGGTCTCAGTTTCTTTCGTTTTCGCTCATAATACGCTCAACTTCACTTTTTTCAAACGTAAGTACGCAATACTAAAAAACGGAGTTATCATCTCGAATTAGGTTGAGTGTTGTAGCTGACTATTTGTTTTGTCCTATTTAAAAGTTGGAACTGAGTTAGATTTCCTAAAGGTTTCCTTCTAGATCGAAATAAGGATTCTTCATTTCAACCTGCTTCTGATTTAGCATTTAAAGGGTAATCATTTTACTCATAATCAAAATGTCTATCGCACAAATTATTAACTGTCTTCAAACAAGCAACAATAATAGTTCCGTTTTCTTTGCTCAGGTGCTAGGTGACCTAAACAGAATGAACACCTGACGTATTCGAGTATAAGTACAAAAATGTGACTTGAATTACATCCGATATATTATTCGTGCTAACTATACAATTTCATCGGTTGTTTCTAGTACTTTAAGGTGTCATCTTATAGGTAGAACTATGAGGCTCTAGAACAGATATGAAGTACAGAATTTAAATTCCAGTCAGCTTAAAGATAAAGACGTCGAACGAAACGTTTTAAACGCTGACTGAGATGTCAGAAATGAACCCTCTTAGTTTTTCATTCTACATATTCATCGAACGAGCTTTAGAAAATTTTTTTTTTAAAGTAGGAAGCTTTTTTGTTCACATAAAAAACGGCACCTAACGCAGCGTAGCTGAAGTTGTTCGAGTTTTGGTGGATCCCGGAAAAAATCCGAACTAGCATTGGTTCGCATCATTTGGAAAGCTTTTCTCTCATTCCTGTTAGAAAACCCGTTTCTTCATTCATGATGTATAGGGAAAAACAATTTTTTAATAGCTTTTCGGGAGTGGGTCAATAATTTTTATGGTTGGCTGAGACTGAAGGTTTGAAGTTTGAACAGCTGACATGCAAGTGGATGAATTGGTGTCAGATTGTCAATACGCATCTAACAGCTGAAGATCACCTACCCTACAAAATATTCTATGCCCACCGAAATGTTTTATTCAAATGATGGTTGGTAAGGTCCTTCTGTGAGCGAAATAGAGGAAGCAGATATCGACATAATGGCGGTAACCAGTTGATCAGGATGTAAAGTTTATGGGAAAACCAGTCGATCACATGTGAATCCCAATAAGCATTAAAGAAAATAAAGTGTATGCTTTCGCTTTTATGCGAATGAGCTTTAGATAGTTCTGGTATCACCGACCAGTTGGTTTCACTTGAATCCACACCAATGCGGGGTACTGAATACGGTGTGCTGGCGACTACATATACTACTAACTCCAGGGTCATTAGCAACGTTCAGTAAAATGTTGCGCGAAATAATCAACAATTCGTAGTCGGAATGAATATTGAATCTGGGTGACAGATGAGTAAAGAACCTAACGACCTTACTTTGGAATGTTTTTTCAGTGAGATTTACAGATGAAGGTTTTACGGTATGGTCAAACGGATTGTACTCGGTTGCCGTGTTGTTTTTGTTGCTGGCTTCCACAAAACCGCGACTTCTAACACTAAGTCGTTTAGCTTAGTAATCAAACTCACTTAATAAGTATGCTATTTGATGCATGCATTCAGTCTTCTTTAGCTGCGAGTGATACCTCGTGTTGCACTGAAGGGTCATCTCAAACCTAATCGTCATTTCGCCACAAACTTTAGGGTTGCCGACCATCGACACCATCTGCCTTAGCTAAACTCAGGATAGATTGATGGTCAGCTTTTTCGTACTTAGATATCAAGGCATGGGTTGACCGCAGCCCAATTTCTCTCAGCCTGGTTTATGAACTACTGCTACAACTACTAGATAAACGATGAGCGATGTATGCATAATATGCATAGCAAACAGCTGAGCGGAATGATGCACATTCTTTTAAGTCACCATCTCTGAGACTTTCGTTCGTGTGCTTCAGTCATTCACGAATTTCTAGCTGGTAGAAATTTACTCGGCGTGTTGTGGTTTTAAATTAACTGTCATTCAAGATAAGACTCAGAGAAAAGTGAGTTAGGTTGCAACTGCCCTCTGTCTATGAAGTTCAAACACTAACTTAGCTTATATTTTGAAGTTCCGTTGTGTCTATGTTACACAAGTTAGTTTCAGTTCACTACCCGCGATCGGGCAAACCTTCACTACGACCCCGGAGTGATCCACCATAAGAGGAACAAAACGGGAGTTTAGTATTGAGGATGTGACTCGTATACAAACTCCCAGGTCACTCCATACTGGAGCCGACTCATTCTACCAGGCTCCATAAAGTAAAAAAGTAAGCAAAACGGAGGTGTGTTATTGTCAACACCTCCTTGCAACACAGTGTCACGGTGGAGTAGTGGTTGTATTAGCTGGCGGCTAAACACAAATGAGACACTAGCCTGTGGTACGATCCCGGTACGCGCAGTGCTGAAGAGCGCCAGTAAGGGTAAAACAGCTGTACACTAAGATAGGCTGAGTGGGCCACTTTGAAAGTTAATTCTCTGTAATTATTGCTCGAGACATTAGAATTTGGCTCCATCTTTAATTCTGCTGACGAACTGAGGGGAGCTTTGAGCCAAAGATTTAATGATACCAGCAAAATGATAATTTACGTAACAACATACCACCTAATAAAAACATATCCAAGCAAATTTAGCTGGCCAGTGGTTTCCAGTGCCGCGGTGAAATAATTATAACGATATTTTTGTCCTCACGGATGAGAGTATAAGACAACATCCATACGTAACGCATATAGACATATATATTTTAGATATACAGAGACTGTTTAAAGTGAACTGTTCCATGTCTTTAATTAATGGTGCTATTTTAGCTCGGTCATGAACAACCTTGGAAGCATTAGGCCCAATAGTGATCCGACTGGGAATCCCTCATTCTAGTGTTATATCAACTGTTGGCCATGACATGAAGCGCACGAAGTACCCAGTCAACCTTTAATTCATGGTCGAGATGGTGGAAAAATGATGACGCATAACCAAATTTCAGTGTTACAAACGGAAAGGGTAAAGCTAGTGTAAGTTTTCAATTGTCTATATCAATCTATTCGAAGCTCTGACTTATAGTGCATCCGAAAAGTAATAACTGTTTGCAGGCTCCCGATGTGAGGAAAGATGAGGTCAACAATAATCGTCTCGAACAGTTTTACACCTGCAAAAAGTAGTGAAATTTAGTAGAATGTTTGGTTAAGCGCAAGATGAAAATATGTTCAGTTGGGTGGTTACAATAAAATTAAAGTCTACGGATTGAATGTTTGTACAAACGGCTATCATAATATCATGCAATCCGCTAAGCTCCTGTGATGGTCTGACCATCCAGAAAAGAATAAATTTCTCTCAAATAGTCACTAAAGGTAGATTCAGAGGCAGGTTTGGTCACCACAAGGTTAGTCGATGATTACAGGATTTTGCATCGGTTTCAGTCCCAAGTTCATCCTTGGGCTCCAATTGTATAATAGGTTCGTGCGGATGGATGTGGATTTATCGGCCAGATCCCATGAGCATTGACCCCTTTCCCTATGTAATGGAACCCCAAAACCCAGCAAGGGCACAATCACGTCCAACTGGTTGAGTCAATCAAAAGTCAACTTTCAACGTGTTATGGCGGTACCACCGGATCGGTCAAGTGGCACTAGTTGCATGGGACATCTCTATCAGATCGAGTTCGTGACAAATCGTTGCTAGCCAAATACAACTACCAAACACTCGTTCATTGGTGCTGATGTTGACTTCAAGCATTTCCAAACCGATTGAATGATTGTGTTACTATGTTTTATGTTATGCACAGGAAGTGTGTAAAATGCTCTTAGAAGGCTGGGTTGGCTCCATTTCAATCCCAATCTTAACTGGGGAAGCGACAGACCAGGTAGAGGCTGTTACTTACTGGATATCTGCTGTTGGTCAAATATCAGATGAAGTGTCGCCACGCATACAGAAAGCTCGTCTCGCATTGAACAACCAGAACAACCTGTAATTAAGACGCAATATCCGTTTGACCACCAAAGTCAACCGCTTGGCTCGTGTTACTGTACGGTGCCGAAACTTGGCCATTGCGCGCAGAAGATAAAATAAGCCTGCTAGATTCCGATCACCACTGTTGGTGCAGTATTTCGAAAGTTTGGTGAGACCGCCGCATTAGTAACGTAGAGATAAGGTGTCCGGTATTATGCAAGAAGCGAGGCACTGGATAACATGCTGAACAACTGTAGGCTAAGATGGTTGGAACATGTGTTTTCTATATCCCTGAATAAACCCCTTGGCATGCATTGTTCGCTAAGATGGGTAGTGAGCGGGGTCGGGTGAAGGGAAGCCAGGATGATATGAAAACCATAAACGATGAACCAACCACATTGTGGTTAGAGATATTAAGGGTCATGACTTTGGGCCACAACCAGTGACACTCCTGCACTTATTTCCTTTCTGATGAATTGTTCTGCTTCAAGCGTCTATTGATCCGACTCTGATCCTATCGGGCTTGCCGGAGGACGGCAACCAAAATCGATGTACCCAGTTAATGCCTGCAAAAACTGAAAGGATGTTGATTCCTGATTCGTACACCCTGTCAATTACTCATTACAATAAGTGATATTCATTTTTCAAAAGTCAAAAGGACTGTCACAAAACAAACTGTGCTCTCAGAGTGATTTCAAAGACCCGTCATGGAATTCATTTTTCACCGTTTAGCTCAAGTCCTTGTCAATCATATCCGTCGCCGTTTTATTGGGCTGAGATTTCACCGATAGAAACACAAATCTATCGGGCGTAAGTTGTGCATGATGTCATGATCTCGTAAAAACCAACAACTTGGTACTCTCAAGCACCAAACAGGATGTTTCCCTTCAGTTTGATGCCTTGGTACGGATTGCATCGGTAGTTACGAAGTCCTGGCTGGTTTGAGATAAACAACAGACGCTTATTTAAAGGATCGACGCCAAGTTGTGACTCGACCAGAGGAGTTATACATACCCTAGAGGAACGTTTATTCAATATCGCACTGTTTGGGTCTAGTAATGTCGCTATAAACTTCCTCTATATAACATCATTTCACTTAATAAATGGAGTAACGTATACTATTTACGAGTAACAGGCAGGGTAATTGTCATGCCTACCGTGTATTATGTGGAAAAAGCTCTAACCAATTAGGGTTCACACACTGCGATCTTCGAGTAAAATTTATTTCGTAAGTCTGTTAAGAGAAATTGTGGTGATGGAAGTGAACCCGTAATTCCGAGTCAGTATTTCTCGGCTAGTCCTGTCGTTTGCGCACAGTGGGGAATATCCGTTCGTGTTTGATCGAGGACACTCGCAGAGGTCATCAGAAAACATAACGTAGCGAATAGACCTTGTTTTCTGTGTTGTTCGTCTGGTTGATAGAGCGAAAGTATATATATATATATATATGTATCGATCAGAATAACTTGTGCTAAAATTTGGTGAACGTCCAGGGCATTATAGGGGTTAAAATTCACTAGAAACAAAAGAACCACGATGGCTCAGTGTTAAGAGCGTTGAACTTGTAACCTGAATGTCCCCGGTTCGAATCCCAGCCGGGCCACTGAACTTCGTGTGCTCCTGTCTATGCCTGGGCAACCTGACAGCATCTCAGCCCTCATGCAGCCTACGGATTACATGGCAGCATGCATCGTAAGGATGTGACAGCTGTCTGATGGAAAGAAGAGAAGACAATTACATTTGGCCGGTGTAGTTTCAGGGGTCATAAATTAATCTCTTGAACGTAAAGGTCAGGCCTGATCCCGGTTGACCGAGTGAATTGGTTCGGTCAAGTGTGACATGATCGCACTCATGCTTGGTTCGGTAGTACCTTGACCAAGGGCGATGCTTACGCGTTATGACCGACAAACACCTCGTCATATAATCAACATACGATGCTCGACACGAGCATGCGAAGGAGTATACACAGAAGATGGAGGTAGTTTTCGGTAATTTATCCTTGGGCTGGAGCTGATGGAAATGACCCCCATAGTCTCCTGGATGTCCACCATCTTTTGCGTTGCGTTACCCAGAGGAAACGTAGCAGAAAATAAGCTTTGCTAGCTATAAAGCGATATTACATCTATTGTTAACCAATAATTCCTCAGTACCCATGTGAGTTTCAAAAGCTGAGGTTGTCCAAAAAGAGCGAACCACTTCCAGACACGTTTAGAAATGCATACCTTGTTCAACTGAGAATATATAGACGCTCTCATGCAGCCTCTGGAGTTAATTGTTTATCTCCTTTGGAAGCAAACAAGCTATTTTCAGTGCCCTCTAAATGGTCACGTTTTCCTGTCAACCGTTCCTATTTAACAGCCCACTTGGAGCTCAGAGGTAAACGTGGCCCCAAGGCACTTAGTACTCAACGCAAATTCAAATGCAACAAACAGACTGATACTATCAGTCCTTCATAGGGTTAATTGTTGGCCTGTGGATACAGAAGCACAGAAACCCGCTGACAGAAGCACAGAAACCCGCTGGTATTTTCAACTGAGAAGTAGAAAAGGATTAGGTTCAACTGGCCGAACGAGACACACAACGTAATTACTACACACTTTCATTGCGAAAGCTTATAATCTCGATGTGCAGATTGTAGATAATCTATCATTCAAACAGCAATTGTCGGCGGGCACTTATAAGTGGTCAATTCGAATGAAATTTGGCAAATTTGAACGAACCTCGCCAGAAAGGCGAAATCCACCAACCATACTTTTGCTTACCTATGATAGATGTGGAAATTTGTGGTACAAGGACGCATCGCGTTAACACGGACGATAACCGGTGGCGTGTAGAGGATCTAAATGAATGGCCTTCATGCGTGCGGGCTATCGCCTTTATTGAGTAGCTCTACCATATTGCTTTCCTTCCACCGACTTCAATAACTCCTGCATTGGGCTGTAACGAACAATATGTAACCTAATGAGCAAAGTTGCAGCAGAAGAAAACGCCGTTCATGGTTTCAAAGTTGATCTGAATGAATAGCACGGTGACTGAGTAGTGCAGGTTTTGATAATTACACGCTCCATTACTGAAGACCAATCGGCTCAGGCGTGGTTAAAAAATAAAAAATCAAACACCTGTCCCATACGATGCAGTGCCATGCAACCCGTGGGGTACCCAGTTGCTCAGGCCTAGATAGCAATCCGTAGCACGACTGCGCCGTCTGATCGGATTATCTACTACGGTGCATTGTAGCTAGGGAACTTAGACCTATGGTTTGCTTATTCTCTCTATCGATACGCACCAAACATGTTCGGTCACTAACACATTTGCACACCGCGTACGTAGATGTGGATCGACATATTCATCGACCGGATATGGTGTTTAACTAGACACACTCTGTCTAAGTCGATAAACGATCCCTTGGAACACGCACTTACATAGGAAATTTCCGATCCATACCCTGAACTGGAATAGGTTAACTGAGCTTTCTAGGTGTATTGTTGGTGTAACCGACAGTGAAACATACTGCGTGAATCCAACCACGGCATGTTGGTGTGTATATAGTCCTTGCCTTGACAGTCGAGTTCCTCATACAAGAATACAATTCATTGGAAAAAAGTCAGAAAAGTACTGGATTTAACTCGAACGACACGTTTGATGCAATTCATGCTACAAGTTTAGGGACGTTATTAGGTTTGAGTTTACTAGTAACTGTAACTATTGCACACCTAACGCATGACCCCGGATAGACTCCGCCGGTGTGCATTACTTTCTAAGATGGGTAGGATTGGTGGCGGAAGACAATCCAAATATGGCAGACAGGTATGAATACTTTGCCGGAATAAGCTGTGTAAAAACTATCTGGGATGGGGTCCACGGAATTCATCCAGTTTGCTGTTAAGAGTTTTGGGTAACATGGCTACATAATGTGAATAGTGAGGTTCTTGCATTTATTCTCTTTCTTCTATATATCTTTTTGCTTTTCTCAGCTGTTATCTTATTCACCTCGTGTTGGATTGGAGTTGCTTTGGGACGGTAACTCAAACCACAGCATCGATGCGCCTAGTCAATGGTTGAACTGGACTGAACGGTGAAAGATAACTTTACTCAAAATCCGATATCGCCGCAGCTACTCATAGACCTTAAAATAACCCTGGGACACCAGCGGTTATATTGAGGGTGGCACTGAGGTGACATGATGCTTTAGTCAATTAAAAACGATGCAAAAAACTATAATAAGCAGAGTGATAAGCAACTTTAATTCGAGACAGGCAAAACACTATAGTAAGGGAAACAGGCGCGATAAATTTCCAGGAAAAGACTACTAGAATATTGTGGGTTAGTTTGGTAATTCAATTATGGATGACGGAATTTCTCTCCGGCATACTTAGCGGCACTCCCGAGGTCCTCTTCAATACGCAGAAGTTGATTATATTTTGAAAGGCGCTCAGAGCGACAAGGAGCACCGTTTTTATCTGAAATATTCAAAAATGCAATAAATCATTACATGCAATATAAGATTAAGAGCACGTACCAGCTGAACGATTGAATTCAACACCGAATCACTGTATAAGGAGTAGTGCATATGCGAGATAAAAAACCTACCAGTGGTGGAAGCATCGCATCCAAAAATATCGAAGCTTATGCTTCCTTTCGATGCATACTAAAAATGCGGGGTAAAATACCGTCACTAGTCCAAGAAGACAACGATGGTACGGGACAATTTCGACGCTGGAACCTACGAGATAGGAAGACAACGCTTTGACCACTAGGGTTACTTTCACTTTTATGTCGACTATATCCTGTGACAGGATAAGTCGGCCCCAATGAGGTCCCGAACCGCTACCATCCATGTTTGACGATCCGCTGCCAGCTCGGCAAAGCTGGTCACCCTGGTTGCTGGAACACCACAGAATGCGCAACCTCCGGAACATCGTAGCATAAGTAGCAGACTTCATTCGAAACTCGAATATGGAGTATTGTGGTAATTTGTATACGAGCAACGTACCCATCGCTGCACGGCTTTTTATTCGAGGGTGCACCTCTAGCTTTTGCACAACCAAGTGCAAATTGTAAACGGCAAGGCCACAGTAGTAAAAGTGCGCTTTGTCGAACAACCGCCACCGTGGCTGTTGAACCACTTGGATCTCATTCACCCAGTCTGTCGCAGCTGTTCTTTGTCGTCGCCGTTGAAGGCTTGGAATCAGGGTTTATCCAATTAACTTAGACGGTCGACCGATGGACCGTTCAGCACCGTTATAGCACGGGATATCCGCTTTAGTAGTAACGTCTCCAGACACGAGAAGGCAATGAGTAAAACTTTCTCAGCAGAGGCTATGTAAGACACCAGGCCATTGGGAGTATTTTATAAGGCACGTAAGTCAGTTTCACTGATACTTTTAGCGCCCGCTCCAAACCATTGAATAATATGCTACCAAGAACTACGCTCCCACCCTATTAAATACAAACGGTCAAGTATAAGATAAACTATACTCCATTACATAGATATAAACGCTCCAGTATGGTCGGGAGCGGGTACTCCAAGTAACAGGTAAAGCTGACTTGTGTACCTTATAAAATACTCCCAATGGCCAGGTGTCTTACAAAACCACTGCTGAGGAAGTCCTACTCACTACCTTCTCGTGGCTGGAGACGTTTCCACTCGAGTGAGAGGTAGAAAGTGGGTGCCCGCGCGCTATAACGGGGCTGACGGTTCACTGGTTGACCGTCTAGGAGAGCTGGCTAAACCCTGATTCCAACCAACAGCGACGACGAAGAGCAGCTCCGGCGGACTGGATGAACGAGATCCAAGTGGTCCACCAGCCACAATGGCGGTTCACTTCGACAGCTCACCGCTTTTCTACTGCTGCCTTGCAGTTTGTACTTGGTTGTGTGAAGGCTAAAGGTGCACGTTGGAATAAAAAGCCGTGCAGCGCTGGGGACGTTGCTGATAAACAAATTCCCATGTAATTCTCTGTCTTCAATCTTATATCCTATTCATAATACGGTGTCCCACCATACATGGATGGTGATGATCTGGGACACTATGGGAGCCGTAAAAAGAAAAAGAAATAAAACAAACATCACAACACATTTATCAAACAGCTCGATGGCTTAGTAGTCAATACCTTTGTACATGTAAAATTCAAAACAATTATGCGTGGTTCCAGCTTAAGTTGCCCAGCCAATATCAACTCATTCATTTCTAAATGTTGGTTTCGAGAAGTGCAGGTTTCAGCTTTCGTATAACCACAGCATAGCCACGTATACTAAAGGATGAAACGGCTGGTGGAGTTCGGTAATCCAATCACGCTAGTGAGCGAAGGAACTTAGGAATTATCTATGTGAGCGTTATTGTTCGGGAGATTGAAGAAAAAACAACGATGCCGGTTACATAACTAATTCAGTGTTAAACACAAGAAGTAATCCAAGAGCTAAGCACGATAAAACCGTTGACACTAACCTGACCCGTTCGGAGACCAACGACTAGATCAGCGATGAAATTGTCCTCAGTTTCGCCGGACCGATGAGAAACCATAACACCCCAGCCCGCACTCTGAGCGAGTTTACAGGCTTTGATTGATTCGGTTACAGATCCAATCTGATTGACCTTAAGTAACAAGCAGTTGCACGCCTTCTTGTTGATAGCCTCCTGTACACGAATCGGATTGGTTACAGTCAGATCATCGCCAACAATCTGCAAAAATGAAGATATCTTGGATAATCAACAGACTATGATGTTTAAGTGCTTCACGTACTTGTTAAAGAGGGAAAAATCTCAGTCTACAACAGAAACAGCAGCCGGAAATTAGAGATTGGGACATTGAAATGAAGATGAGCATCAAACAGAATAACCGGTTTTATGTACCTGAATGCTCGTTTCACCCGTCAACTGGTGAAAGCTGCCCAGTCGTCTTGATCAAATGGATCCTCAATGCTAACGATGGGGTACTTGCTTATCATGGTCTTGTAAACGTCACCCAAAGCATCCGAGGAAATCCAGCTGTTTGGAGCGGAATTCGGATTTTTGAAGTCCAGATCGTATTTACCGTCCTTATAGAACTCTGATGCAGCAGAATCCATTCCAATTTTGATCTTGCCAGTGTACCCAGCCTTAGCGATGGCTTCACTAAGCAACTGCAAGCCTGAAAATGAATGAGAGGTCATGTTACATCATGTTGAACTGATTGCAGTTTTCCGGACAGAAAACACCACCCGTTAAGTTCAAAATCAGCTTGAAAGACGACACAAACTGTGAGATTTCACTAATTGATCAAATTGGCAGTATTGTGACTCGCAAACAAGTCATTTCAGTCAAACCCTTCGGGATGGCCTACTAAGGTTGAATCATTAGAAAAACGGACATTCCGGTTATTAGTAGATCACACAGAGCCTAACCGAAAATTTACTGGATCTCAGTTGCGCACGCGGTATGACCACAATGTGAATCAATATATCAGACAGCCGTCACATCCTTAAATACATGCTGCCACGCAACCCGTAGGCTACACGAGGGCTGAATCAAACACATCCCTCATCAGATTTACCTGTTTTCATCATGATAGGTGATCTGTTTCTTAAAGAATACTGGTATGTGCAGTAAATTGTTGTGAAACCCAAAGCACTTCGACCACAGTGAAATTCATTAAAACCAGAGATGCTCAGTGCACTTCGTAATCAGGCTGATGCAAGAAACTCATCAGGTGCGATAACGTCTGTGAAGTGTTATCTCCCAATAACTCCAAAAGCCACATTATGATCGGGAGCGGACATTTCGAGTAACAGGTAAAGCTGACTTATAAAAGCTGCCATATAAAATACTCCCAATCGCCGGGCGTCTTACAAAGCCTCTGCTGAGAAGTTCTCCTCACTACCTTCTCGTGGCTGGAGACGTTATCAATAAAGTGCGAGGTCGAAAGCGAATGTCCCGAGCTAAAACGGGGCTGACGGTCCATCGGTTGTCCGTCTAAAGGAGTTGGCTTAACCCTGATTCCAAACCAACAACGGCGATGATGAAGAACAGCTCCGATGGACTGGGTGAATGAGATCCAAGTAGTTCGCCAGCCACGATGGCGGTTCTGTTCGACAGCTCACCACTTTTCTACTGCTACCTTGCAGTTTGCACTTGGTGGTGCGAAATTTAGAGGTGCACCGTCGAATAAAAAGCCATGGATCGCTGAGGACGTTGCTCGCATACGAATTCCCACGTTACTGCTCGCGCGTGTCTCTCATCCTTTTCATATGGTGTTCCATCGTACATGGATGGTAGTGATGCGTGACATTATGGGAGCCAACTCATCCTCTCAAAATAGAAAGTAGTCGCATAAGGATAAGTTATCTCCAGATGCTGATGCCAGACATCCTTACGATGCATGCTGCCACGCAACCCGTAAGCTGCACGAGGGCTGAGATACTTTCAGGTTTCCCAGGCCTAGACAAGAGCACACGAAGTCCAGTGGCCCGGCCGGATCCGAACCGGGGACACTCAGTTCAACGCTCTTACCACTGAGCCATCATGGCTCAATACTTTTACCCTGGCTCTAAGGGTTGTTCTGTATCACGAGTTGATCATAGACCGTGAAAAGGCAAACGGAGCCTATCACCTAGACTTGAGTGTGGCTGAATGTCATTAGCATAGGATTGAATACCATATAAAAAACAAGTAGACACCCTTCAGAAGCATCAACTAACTTACAGCATCGCCATCTTGACTAGACATAAATATGAATAATGCTCAATCGGATCATAAGCTATTTATCAGGAGTGTAAGGTGAGCTAACGAGAAGGTAGCAACATAAACTAACGATAAATTCACTTCCTTAAACCTACAGATATCAACACTATTCCAAAAATACACAAGTTACAACAGCAACTAACAGCTTGCTGCTTACCACGAAAATCAACGGTTCCATAGAAGGTACTCGAATTCAACGGCAGCCATATCCATACGATGCATGCTTACAAGCAACCCATACGCTGCACAAGGGCAGTTAGGCTGCTCCAGTTTAGATATGTGAACCAGTGAACCGGTTGGGACTCTACCCGGTAACCTTCACATTGCACTGCCAACGCTCTAACTTACTTCATCATCATCATGAACAGCGATGAAACCGTGTACTGAATGTACGGTGGTTTCTGCTGCTGCAGTTTTGTTCACCGATATGGATGAGTTACAGGTTGAATACTGTATCTCAATAATCATGGATTTGTCAATGGGTTGGATGGATGAGCTATGCATTGAAGGCAATAGCTCGGATACACGAACGCCATTGACTGCGTGATTGAGCCATTTCTGCCAGTGTTTCTAACCATTGATGACTATGGTCTCGGGGCCCCCATCCAGGCAGACGGCAATTGCCAACGCTGCTAAGTGCGCTGGTAACTACTTTCATGTTTCTTTGCCAGGTCATACATTGGCCTCCCTGTGGGCGCTTCCACCAGGTACATGGTTGAGCAAAAAGAGCTCTCCTGGGGAGGCGGTCTGCAGGCATACGCAGAACATGGCCAAGCAAGCGCAGTCTGTAAAGTGTTAGTACTTCATCGATCGAGTGTGCGTCTGCCCCGAAAACCATTCGTCGAACCTCTGCATTGCTTATACGGTGTTCCCACCATACTCGGGCAATGCTTCGGAGACAACGGTGGTCAAACACTGACAGTCGGCGAGTATCTTTGGCTCGTAGTGGCCAAGTTTCGGATCCGTATAGAAGGGTGGAGCGTACTGCGGCATTGTACACTCTGCCCTTTATCAACAGACTGACGTCCGATCTACGCCATAGATGACGTAGGTTGGCGAATGCCGCTCTGGCTTTTCCTATTCGACAAGTGATCTCATCTTTCACCAAGCCACCAGAGCATATGCGACTTCCGAGGTATGTGAAGTCATTGACCACTTCAAGTAGTTCGGTATGTGAAGTCATTGACCACTTCAAGTAGTTCACCTGCAAGTACCAGTGATGGATCAGTTCCGACCCAGTCTTGCAGTAACACTTTACACTTTGCAGGTGCAAAGCGCATACCGAATTGGGTAGCGAAGTTCTGCAAGTTATTCAAAATTTTCTCAATTTCGACAGCGTCCGTACCCAACAGAGCGATGTCGTCTGCGTACTCTAAGTCTGTGACTGGATGGCCTGGAAGTAGTTCTACCCCTTAAGCATCATGTGGGATAGACTGTTCAAGGATGAGATCGACGACAAAGTTGAATAGGAAAGGTGACAGGGGGCATCCTTGTCTCACACCACTCATTGTGGCGAACTTTGATGCTTGACCAAAAACTCTTACACGACCGTGTGAATTAGTGTATAAGGCTTGTAAGAGTTTCAGGAATTTCGCCGGAACGCCATTTCCCGTCAAACAATTCCATAGCGACTGTCGATCCACGGAGTCGAACGCTCCCTTGAGATCCAGGAAGAGAACCATCGTGGGGTGCCTATAGCTGTGGCACTGCTCTAAGATTTGTCGGAGTGTGAAGATGTGGTCAACACACCCACGACCAGGGCGAAATCCACTCTGGTTCTCGTGCGACTTCTTTTCTCGGTATGACAATAGTCTGCGTAGAATGAGACCAGAGAGTACTTTGGAGGCTGCAGATACCAGGCTAATACCTCGATGGTTTTCGCATGAGGTCCGTGTACCCTTCTTGAAGATCGGTATGATGGTAGATTCACTCCATTCTTCAGGTGTATTTTCTTCAATCCATATACGCTGCAACAGTCTTGTTAGGCTGCTTACCAGTTCATTGCCACCTACCTTGAGTAGCATGGGATGTGAACCGTCAGGTCCGGCAGCTTTGTCTTTTTTCAAAATCGATATTTCGTGGAGGACTTCGTCCTCCGTTGGTGGGGTTAGGTCCACATTCCATGTAAGTCCGGAAGATTCTTGTAGGGGTTGTGATGCGTGCGGCCAGTTGAATTGTTCTTCAAAGTACTCGGCCCACCGCTCAATACGGCGTTTTTGTGACAAGATTGATGAGCCATCTTTTTCAGTGATTGTTTCGCTGACGGAGGGTCTTTTTGGGCCGGTGGAGTGAATTAACCGATACAGAGTACGGATATTGCCTGATGCGAATGCCTTTTCCATTGCCTGAGCCTTGTCCTTCCACCAGCGCTCTCGGTCTCTCCGGAGACTATTCATGATCAGGCTTTTGAGAGTCCTGCGAGCAGTGTCATAGCTGTTGTTTGCCGGTATAGTTTTTCTGGCTTCAATAAGGGCGGCTGTACGGGACGAGATCCAGTGTTCATTTGGTCGTCTGGCAGCATGCGAACAGGTCGTTCTGAAGGCCGAGATAATTGATCCTTTGATACTTTTCCATTCATCTTATAATTGATCAAAAGTATCGCCATTGCATGAAAGCTGTTGAGCTAGCTCAGTACGATACCTTTCGGCCACGTCATTTGATCGAAGTTGATGAACGCAAGCTCCATCTTCCTGTTTTTTGAGCCCAGAAGGGAAGTTGACGGAGACGCGGGCTCGTACTAAAGCGTGATCCGAATCCAAAGGTGTGCGCCAAAAGGAGTGACAGTCCTGAACTGAAGCTCTCCATCGATAGCTTACCGCCACATGGTCAAGCTGAGTCCATCGTTGGCCTGGGCACGGAGGTCGCCAAGTTACTCGCTGTGATCGTTTGTGTTGGAAGTTTGTACTTGCCAGAAATAGGTTGTGATCTGCGCACAGTTGTAGAAGTCGTTCGCCATTATCTGTGCGCTCTGCATCAACTCCGAACCGACCACCTAAATATGATTCCGTTGAGCTTATGCGACCAACTTGGGCGTTTAAATCGCCAGCAAGGATGATGATGTCTGAACTCCGTGCTGATCGGAACAGGCATGATAGGTCTCGATAGAAATCGTCTTTCTCGGTTTCAGCAGAACAGTCTGTGGGAGCATAAGCCGACACGACAAATAAGCACCGGGTGCTCTTTCGACCGACGTTCACTTTAATGGAGCCATTCAAACTAACGGCACACAAACGGCTATTCACTGGTATCCAGTCTAACAGAGCCGCTTCGGCTCTGGGACTAAGCACGATTCCTACACCATTGTTACCACGTGCCATTGCGACAGGGTCACCGGATAACCGAAGCGTGAACTGCAAGAAACCGGTGGGTAAGTTTGGAGCAATGAGGTGTAGTAACGAGGTACAGTCTTGTATGTGAGTTTCGGAGACACAGCATACGTCAACGTGACGTGAATGTAAAGTTTGGGCAAGAGAGGCCTGCAGTCCAATCAGATGAAGAGTACGGACGTTGAACGCTGCTAAATGGAACGGCTGTTGTGGATTGAGTAACTGCTGGATATTTTGTATTTCATTTGAAAATGGCTGACGGTTGGTGGAGGGGATATCGGTGATCGAATAATTGCAAGGGCGAATGAGACTTCCCGGTTGCCCAGGCCGAAGAAGAGGGTTTGGTTCAGGTACCCTACCTTTAGCCATTGACTTAAAAGTCTGACCCACAAGGCAGCGGGATGAGATGGGTTTTTCTTAGGGAACCCTAACCGGAGCCTTTGACTTAACAGTCTGACCCGCAAGGCAACGGGATGAGGTGGGCTTTCCTTTGGGGACCCTAACCGGAGCCTTCGACTCAATAGTCTGATCCACAAGGCAGTGGCGTGCTGTTAAAGCCGCACCAAGCTCTTTAAAATTACCTCTAGAGTTTCGACCGTATTGTATAATGCGCCGGCGGTTACGGTCAACCGTTGGGCGATCGGAGTGTTCGGTTTTCAGGGTCGACCTTTTCTAACCCCTCCTTCCCTCAGGGAAGGCAGCATCGCTGCTTCCATAAATATGGAAATGCTGGTCATCTGGAGGAAACACCTTACTGCCTTCACACTCCTAGCGCAGACAGCAGTACGACTTTACCTCCAGACCGCCTCGTACCGCGATTGCTCGCAGTGAGAGGGCTCGCTGCTTTTCGTCTGACTGCTCTCCTTTGGCCTTTCTGGCATGGTTGAACCTTTAGGAACGGTGTTCCTTCCAGTGTAGCCCGCAGGGTCATTGCAGTGCTGAAGCCCGACCACCACGACAAGGTAGCAGCTATCGGTCAGTCAGTCGGTCGGTCTAACTTACTTACTTACTTTATTTAACTTTTCGTCGACTATTTCCTTTCAGGATGAATCAGCTTCAGGTACGTCCCGAATGATAACTCTAACCACTAATAGTTCAATCTTTTCCCGTAGTTCAAAGGACTTATGGAAAAACGACGACCAGTGTTCTAGTGCTAAGTGTTCGTTGCATGAACCCAAGTATCATGAACAGCAGTTTTCACCGACCTGAAAACTAAGAAGCAAAAACCAATTACAGTCGGTTGTCCATGTCATAGTAGTCCAAATTTCTATTTTAGTGAAAATGTTTTTGAAAATTAGAAAACATTTGGGATAAGAATGTTCCTGAATACGCGAAATTGACAAACCTTCCATGTTGTCTTGGATGTTTGGTGCGAATCCACCCTCATCACCAACATTGCATGCGTCCAACCCATATTTAGCTTTGATGACAGATTTCAAGTTGTGGTATACTTCGGAACCCATTCTCATCGCCTCACTGAAGGAAGTAGCGCCAGTCGGCAGAATCATGAACTCTTGCATCGCCAGCTTATTTCCAGCGTGGCTTCCACCGTTTATCACATTGAAAGCGGGAACTGGAAGAACGACATCAGTGTTCCCAGCCAAACTGGCAATATGGCGGTAAAGCGGTACACCCTACAGAAGAATTGGTTGGGAGCATGAAAAATGTACCTTATTGACTGCCTTGGTCAGCTCTAGCTATTATTAATTTGTGTTGAATAAATGAGTTAACTGAACCAAGGGCTGAAGTAAAAGAATAAGGGTATAGACGATAAGCCTATCCACAGGGGAAAACGCTGCTGCCTGTGCGATGTCACCCATTTTCCGATAACATATAAAAGAAGTCACCAAGGCGGCACGAGGCGTGTTTAAGCCAGTTATAAGGTGAAACTACTGCAACACGATTCCGGTTAGGGAAGTTGTTCAATTAGCTTTCAATTCTGAGATATCGAGAAGGCTCTCCTACGAAAGTAAATTGCGCGGCGCTAACTGAGACCCTAACCAAATTAACGACAGCATCAGTTATTACATAATAACTACTACAATATAAAAAGGTCTAGCAAAACACAGGTAGTTAAAAGATTAGAAAATGGGGTCACCGAAATCGATATTAAGAAACCAGAGTACCTGGAACGCGAAGAAATACGCGCATGATTCGGATGTTCACACTTGAATCAAGAACGTAACCTAAGGTAACATATTGTATACTTATGTTTCAGTAACACCGGACTGAGAAAAGGAAACTGACTAGGTTTGTAGACGAAGTGTGCAGTGTAAGAGCCACATTTACTATATTCACCCTGCTGCAAGGTATCAATCAAACAAATCAGTCCAGAAATCGAGCGTTCATGAAGATTCAGCAGCAAGGATCCACTCGGTTCCTATCATCCGAAGGTTTCCAGAGAGTAAGTGTAACAGCTGTAACATATTTTCAAAATCTTGTTGCAAGCATCACGTTGAAAGCAAAGATCCTGAGATACAACTACCTTAACCTAGAGTAGATGGTAACCAAGCTACCAACTGAAAGTAAGAAGCTTCTAGTCAGGAGCTTGTGCCTTGAACGCCTCAATGGTTGTCGGACGTTAGACTGTAAGTAATTAGTAGTGGCGTCGGAGGATTGTGATCCGAGAAATAAAGATAAATTGCTAGGCGCGTCAGTTTTACTAGTGTATTTTCTGACTGATTTCGTAGGCTTCATTAAACTGATGATCAGACATGTACTTCAAATTATTGAAAAATAGAAGCATCGTTCAAGCGTGTGTATGGGAAACCGGGAAACTATAATGGTAAAAGGAAACTGACAGACTTCGCTGCTGGATAAGCATACAAGTATAAACCTATAAACCTCATGGTGCAGTTAGCATGGGTCGAAGCGACTGCGGATGTCGATTTGGTAAAAGTTGTCAATTGGATAAGACAGCCAAAAATATAGAAAAAGTACCTTGTGGGCAGCTCCCGCTTTACAAACGGCCAGAGAAACGCCCAGGATAGCGTTGGCACCGAGTTTATCTGAAACCAGAAAGCGTGGGATAATTATTGAACGCAGAAAAAAGAAGCCTGATATGGTAGTGAAAACAAACGTTCCTTCGGAGAACGCGGTTTCATACAAGAAACTTCGAACTTACCTTTATTCGGTGTGTTATCGAGTTTGAGCATGACATTATCTATCTCAGTTTGGTTCTCCACCGAAATACCGCATTTCACAAGAGCCGGTGCGATTATTTTGTTCACATTATCGACAGCCTTCGTCACGCCCTTTCCCATGTACATTTTACCCCCATCACGGAGTTCCAAAGCCTCGTGGACCCCCGTTGAAGCACCACTAGGGACTGCAGCTCGGAACACACCTATTCAGATAGGAAAATTTAGGGTTTATACGAGTAACCAGCACTTGATAACAAATGGCTAATCAAGATGATAAACTGACCATTACTTAATTAGGTTCGAGTGTTCTCGACTGAAATTCTTAACAGAATTGACTTAAAAGGTAGAAAACAGTTGGTTTCTGTTTGAGAGGCCTACCTCGGAGTGTTTCGGAGGTTAACACAATATACTTTATATATATAAAGCCACAGCGATAAGGACCACAAAGTAGCGAATAATAATAATAAGGAAACGAGGGTGACAGAAACACATTTTGCGTGTTTCTATCGTATTCCTTGTTTTTTATGCAAGAAAGGAACGATAAGCTTGTCAATCACTGCGGCTCCTCGCCATACCGTTCAGTGTTCCTAACCAACGACAGTCGTCATCTTTACGACCCAACCCGGAAGCATGTGGTCATTAACTCGAGACAAACCAACGGTTAGTTTTTTCATACCTCGTAGCCATGTCATGGGCAGTATATATATATATATATATATATATATATATATATATATATATATATATATAGTTACACAGTCTGATAACAGACACAGTGCCACAGAAATAAAAACTGCAAAAGGTGTGATAATGTAAAAAACAGACCCAAGAACCGTGAACAAAATACGGTTAGGCAAGCGGTGGGCCGGCATTCGCAACATGTCCAAACCACCTAAACCTAGAAAGAAAAATTACATCAGCCGAACGACTGTTGGATGAGTCGAAGATACACTGTCGAACGACATCGTTCGAAATGCCACCACACAAGCGATGTTACGAAGACAGCGATGATCAAAGACTGACAGCCGACGAAGATGTTCGAAGAGACCAGGATTCGCAACCATACAATAGCACCGCGCAAACAGTGATGTTGTACTCACGTCTTATTTAACTTTTGTTTTTCTCAGCTTATTTCTTTTCCGCCTCGTGTCCGATTAGAGCTGCTTTGGACGGCAACCCAAACCACTGCATACATGTGTCTGGTTAATGGTTGAACTGAACTGAACACACCCTTTGAGAGCGAGTGATATATCGCGGCGGCGCAACAAGTGCTTGAGATCAGTAAGAGTCAACCTCGTCTTAGCTATCCGGTGTGATCTCTTCCCCGACACACCCACCAAATGAAAAACAATTTCTTACTGATCAGTTATAACACCGCTTACTTTTGAAACTATAAAGCGATTGAAAAAGACTGACCAAGTCAGACGCTGTTGGATTATTGTGATAAATGATACAGGCCTACATGATAGCAGGAATAGAAAATAACAGCTGCCATATAACAAGACCTACCTTTGCTCGTGGTTACATCGACTTCTACAGTGGGGTTACCACGACTGTCATAAATTTGTCGGGCATGAACTGCGGTGATGGCCATGGGCTAAAAAAGGAAACCGGTGACCATGATATGCAAGTTAAACAAAGACAAAACCCGAAAGCAAAAGAGTTACGTTTGTTTAAATTGTATTTGACTATCTAGCAGGACAGTAAACACACTGCGATTCTAGTTACTGATAAAGTTCGGGGTTCACAAAGTGATCCCAGTCGGACTTATCTCGCCATTCTTTCAATGTTATTTCGATGTAAGGATTGAGGTAAGGAATATCATCCTCAATGGTGGTCCATTGTTCTTTAGGAAGTATCGTTTTGCTCGCCGATAATTGAAATGCACGTGCGATGCGGAAATCCCGGGCTTCGGTTTCCTCCCTGGGAAGGCGACGAACAGCTTCCTCTATCACTGGCGAATGCGGCATGACATCGTGATACATCAAACCAAGCTGATTGTAGTAAGATGTATTCATCTGGAAAGCTTTAACTTTTTGTTGCAGATCGCTCATCTGTTTTAGCTGCATCCTGTACGCAAAAGCGACGCGTTCGACACCAGCACGAAGGGTCGCCATCGTCGATAAACTATACAAAAAGAAAGGGGATACTGTTGGAGTGAACTAGGAATTTTATACGGGACTTATAAGAATTTTTTTAGAAAACTAAGTAACTGCTATGGGAACACACTGCTGTGCACAACAATCAAACCAATCTGACAAGAAATTCGGCAGATTCGTAAAGTCAAGCCTGCTTCCACGAACCGGGATACCGTAATTTTAAAAAATATGAAAGTGGATAGCGTGAAAACAGAAACACCGGTACAGTGTTGAGAAATAGATACGTTGATGGTGTTACATTACAATCCATCAAGACTGAAATCAGCCTTAATCACACTTGTTTATTACGAGTTCAGTTAATACGACCATTAACATGGCACATTGGTGATGTGGTTTTGGTTGCCGTCTACTGGCAGGTCCAATGGGACTAGAGTCAAATCAACAGATATTCGATGTGCCCAAGATGAGCCTAAAAATTCCATTTTAAACTTAGCAAACAAGGGAAACATAATCAACGTCACTTAAGTGGCTTTGCTTGAAGCAGGAGTCAACGTTGAACTCAGTAATGTGGTATTACTGTCTTTGGTAGGGTAATAAACTGATTGAGCAGTTTAACTATAATTAATCAATCAATAAGACGCCAGCATTATAGGAAAAACGTCCAACCTACAGTCTTGCTATAAGTCACTGATCGACAATGGTCCAGATGAAATTTGTGAAAACAAAGTCCGACTGTACCAGATAAAATAATTTGAAGCTTAAATGTCAAACAACGATAGTTATCTTTGAGATGTAGTTTAGTCTAGACATTGAGTATCCATCACGCAAGACTCCGATAAATCGTTCAGCTTATTAGATTCCTTGTTACTTTATTCGAGCATAAAACAGTGCACCACCCGAATGCATTAGATACAGTTGAATTCGTTGTCAAGATGGTTTCAGAATTTCTGGTCTTCCTTCTCATCCATATGAACATTACATAGACGAATACTTCACAATCCAGAAAACAACGGCTTAAGATGTTTAGGAAAATAAGGCGAGAAATCGGTTTTGCTTGTTTTTTGCACCAGGAAACCCATTAAAAACAAACGCGGATATACCAGAAACATCATCATCAAGAACAGCGATGAAACCGTGTACTGAATGTACGGTGGTTTCTGCTGCTGCAGTTTCGTTCACCGATATAGGAAGTAGTCGGTGAGTTGCCGTGTTGGATACTGTAACTCAAAATATCG